>APFE030041305.1:6270-28321 GCA_000404065.3 Pinus taeda
CTTCCATTAACACTCCATTCAGGAATGCTGACTTCACATCCATTTGGTAAACTTTCCACTTGTTTTGTGCTGCTATGGACAGCACTGCTCTCACGGTTTCCATTCTTGCAACGAGTGCGAAAATTTCCTCATAATCTCTCCCATACTGCTGCTCGTATCCCTTGACAACCAGCCTTGCCTTGTGTCTTTCAATCTTGCCTTCAGCATTGCACTTGGTCTTATAGACCCATTTGACTCCAATGACTTCTTTACCTTTGGTAGTTCAACCAAATCCCATGTTTTATTTCTCTCTATGGCATTCATCTCCTCATCCATAGCTTCTATCCATTTCTTATCTTTGATTGCTTCCTCGAAATGAATAGGATCATCAACATGACAATACAAGGCAAACAAGGAATTCATTCCTTCATTATATATGTCACTTAAATTTCTGAACTTCTTACCTCTTTCATTTGGTGTGCAAGTGCTTGAAGATGCACTTGAATTTCCTGCTTGTGGTGTGCTTGGAGAAGCACTCTCATTTATCCTCAATGGTGTGCTTTGCTGTCCTTGTGTTGGCGTTGCTGTTTGGGGATGTATTTCAACCACCTCTTCATCATCTTCATCATGAGACAAACAATTTTTAACATTCACTGTTTTCTCTATGGTTCCATCCCAAGCTTCCTCTTCAATGAATTGAACATCTCTGCTGATAAAAAATTTCTTGGTGGATGGGATATACAACCTGTATGCCTTGGATTCCTCACTGTATCCAATGAAAATACATTTCTCCCCTTTGCTGTCCAACTTTCTCCTTAGCTGATCTGGAATGTGTGCATAGGCCACACATCCAAAAACTCTCATGTGGGTGATTCCTTGCTTTCTCCCACTCCATGCTTCTTCTGGCACTCTATTCATCACTGCTTTTGTAGGACACCTGTTCAGAATATATGCTGCACAATTTATAGCTTCAGCCCAATAGTCATTTGGCAAATGCTTTGCCTTCAACATGCTTCTCGCCATATCCATGATGGTCCTGTTCTTCCTTTCAGCAACTCCAATTTGCTGTGGGGTATACCTTGCTGTAAATTGTTTATGAATTCCATTTTCTCTACAAAATCTTAGGAATTCCTTGGAGATATACTCTCCTCCTCTATCAGTTCTAAAAACTTTAATGTGCAGCCCGCTTTGGTTCTCCACAAATGCCTTGAAATTTTGGAATTTCTCAAATACTTCACTTTTGTTTTTAAGAAAGTAAATCCAAGTCTTTCTTGTAAAATCATCAATGAATGTTAGGAAATATTGGTTACCTGCTAATGATGCTGCTTGCATCGGTCCACATAAATCTGGGTGGATGATTTCTAAGGGTGCCTTTGCCCTTATGCTTTTACCTGAGGGAAAACTTTCTCTATGTTGTTTTCCCAAAATGCAACCTTCACATAGGCTATCCGGTTTCTCTATTAATGGTAATCCTTTCACCATTCTTTTTCTGCTCAACAAATTTAGACCTCCAAAATTGAGATGTCCAAATCTCAAATGCCACAACCAATTCTCATCTTTTGGCACGCTTTGGAAGGCCTCTTGGGTCACTGCTGCAATTACATTTTTGTTCCTCAAATCTGCCCTGATCCTGAGAGGGAACATCCTGTTCCTTGTCATCTTCACTTCAGCAATGCATCGTTTGCTGGGTGGTATATCCATGATGGTACACACATCATTCACAAAATAAACATTGTAACCTTTTTGAACAAGCTGTCCAATACTCAAGAGGTTACATCTCATTCCGGGAACATAATAGACTTCTGCTATGGTTTTCCTTTCTCCTTGCTTTGTAAATATTTTTACCTCCCCTTTTCCCATAACAGACACTTTGCTATCAGTTCCTAGTGTGACCTCTGATTTCATATTTTTATCTAGGGCAGAAAAGAGAGCTATATTGCCTGTCATATGGTTGCTGCAACCTGAGTCTAAAAACCATATGTCTTCACTGTTTGTTTCAGCCATGTTACAAGCTAACAACACATTAGTTTGGCTGATGTTCTCTCTAGTACCATTTGCATTTTGTCTATTACTCATATCATGCTGCTTATTCCTACATTCACTGGCATAATGCCCATATTTTTTACAATAATAGCATTGGACATTGGATTTTTCATACCTTTGTCCTTGAGCATGATATTGTTCTCTTTGTTGGCTGCTGCCTTGGCCTTGGTTCTGATTTGGAGTGCTGCCTCTTCCTTGAGCATTTGCTGGACTGTTCCTTCCACCTCTGTTCTGGCTTCTGCCTCTTCCTCTCTTGTTTCCTCTGCCTTGACCTCTTCCTCTTCCAAAGGACATCTGGGTCTTAAAGGCTTGCTCTAGAGATGATTTTTCACTCCTACTCAATCTCTGCTCATGTGTTATCAGTGATGCATGTAGCTCATCAACTGAAAAGTTTGAGAGATCCTTTGTCTCTTCAATGGTGGTGACAATAGCATCAAACTTTGAGGGTAACACCCTCAATATTTTCTCCACAATCCTCCTTTCTTCAATGGTTTCTCCATGAGTCCTCATCTGTGTGATCAGACCAATTACATGTGTGAAGAATGAGTCAATATTGTCTGGCTCCTTCATGCACAGGTTTTCAAAATCTCTTCTCAGCAACTGTAGTTTTGTTGTCTTCACTTTTTCCATGCCTTGATAGGCTATCTTGAGAGTTTGCCATGCTTCTTTGGATGTCTTAGCTACTGCTATCCTTGGAAACACACTCTAGTTCACTGCTTGATACAAAAATACAAGGGCTTTTGAGTCCTTCTTCCTATTGCTCTTCAGCAGATCCTTCTCTGCTGGAGTTAATCTATTAAACTCATTTTCATCTGCTGGTTCTTCATAACCGTCTTGAACTAATTCCCATAAGTCTTGACAGGCAAACAGGGCTTTCATAGTTATTTCCCAATAGTCATAGTTCTTCCCATTAAACTGTGGACGCTGGGTGTTAAACATACTCATACCAGTGCTTGTGCTGGCCATCCTAGCACTCTTTAACTATGTTTCTAAATCCTTGACTGTGTATTTAAAACACTGACTGCTTCTTCAGTTTCTTTGTCACCTTCAAAGAGCCTAAACCTACTCTGATACCACTGTTGGGGATTTTTCTGGCAAAATCCCAAAAACACAGAATTCAAGCACACAGAGGCAATGCTCTGTTTCCTTTACTCCAGGATCTTTTGTGCACAGGGAAGCTTTAAAAAAAATTTACTGAACAGAGTATTGCACCACCATAAAATATTTCTATTCATTAAAATAAAAACACTAATACATATTCATCCTCTTTCACTCAGAGGGATTCACCAAAACATTACAAAAGAAATTACTCTGTCTCCTTTGAAATCTTACACCACTGTGTGTAAAAATTTCATTTACATTCACTGCTGTGTGAAAACAAAGATTACAAGAATTTACTGTTTTACCTTTTCACTGTTGTGTGAAACAATTCATGGTTTTGATACAAACTTCCCCCTGGTTTTCTTCATTCACTTCTTCACTTCTTCGCTCCTGCACTTGCTGTGCGTTTCCATTTTACTTACCAAATTGACCGGCAACAATATGTTTTTACTTGTTCTATTAAAAACAAACTTACGGCCGTAAAAATTAAAAAACAATAAAATTAAAACTATATGACATAGCCCATGCCATTATTTAATTTATGCCCATACTTGCCGTAAACAAAAATTTAATAATCCACCTACGCATATGACAGTTCTTTTAATAAATGTATGGTCAAAATAAAACTTAATTTTACTCCACGCTAAGCCTTTAATGTTGGCCGTATGCAGGTTCGGATGCCCGTCGACCGTTGATTTGCCCTCCTCGAAACGAACGGCTGAGGTGAATATCGGAAGGCCTTTTTCACCGAACTTTACTCCACAATGCAACTTTGAACAATCAACGGATAATGTAGGGGCACATCGGACGAAGGAGATGAATATCAGAAGGCCCTTTTAGTCGACATTTACCTTCCGATAAATGTCAGAGGGTGATGTCACGCCTCATCCATGCGTCAACTCCAAATTGTATCGGAGCTCTTGTGTACGGAAACTGCCTTCAACCAAAAGCGGTGCGATATGCCTCTAACAGGTTTGTGGTTTTGCTGGGTGGTTTTGAGGTGTATTAAATGCTGGACCATGCGCGGTTGAAATTACAAATTCAACACTCCCCTTTAATTTCAACTGCTGGGCATTTGGTCATACCCAGACACTTCCTCAAAAATTCAAAGCTTTTCTGATCCAATGGCTTTGTCAAGATGTCTGCAACCTGTTCTTGAGTCCTGCAATGTTCTAGGACAATTTCTCCATTGTTCACCAATTCTCTGATGTAGTGAAATCTTGTATCAATGTGTTTCGTTCTCTTATGAAACACTGAATTCTTTGACAATGCAATAGCTGAGCTATTGTCACAAAAAATCACTGTCGCTTTTGCCTGCTCTTGGCCTAAGCTACTCAACATCCTTCTCATCCAAACTGCTTGACATGCTGCTGCTGTAGCTGCCACATATTCAGCCTCTGCTGTAGACAATGCTACAATGGACTGCTTCTTAGAAGCCCATGAAATAGCTCCTGAACTCATATGAAAAAACATAACCGGAAGTGATTTTCTGATCATCAACACTTCCAGCCCAATCACTATCTGTGTATCCAACCAAATCTGAATGTTCTGAGACATTATATAAAATTCCAAACATTTTGGTACCTTTGACATACCTCAAAATTCTTTTTGCAGCCTGCCAATGTGCCTCCTTTGGCCTCTCCATGAATCTGAAAATTAAACTAACAGCATACATAATGTCAGGCCTAGTTGTTGTTAAATACATAAGGCTGCCTACAATACTCTTGTACAAACTAGGATCAAAATCCTTGCTGCTGTCCTCTCTGCTGAGTTTTAATCCCATTATTGTGGGAGTGATCGTTGCCTTACATTCTTGCATGTTAAATCTGCTCAATACTTGATTTACATATCTTGCCTATGAGATAAAAATTCCTTTTTCATTTTGATCTACTTCTATACCTAAGAAGTATCTCAAGAAACCCATGTCAGTCATTTCAAATTCTTCTTTCATGACTGATTTAAAATTCTTAATGAGCTGATCATCATTACCTGTGAAAATAACATCATCAACATACAAGACAACAATTAAAATTTTACCATCTTTTTCTTTGATGTAGACGGTGGGTTCTCCTTCACACTTATCGAATTCATTATCCAATAGATATGAATCTATTCTGCTGTACCATGCTCTTGGCGCTTGCTTCAGCCCATAAAGAGCTTTCTTCAATTTGCACACTTTGTGCTCTTCACCTTTCTTCTCATAGCCTAGAGGCTGTTCAACATAAACCTCTTCCCTTAACACTCCATTTAGGAATGCTGACTTCACGTCCATTTGGTAGACCTTCCATTTGTTTTGTGCTGCTATGGACAGCACTGCTCTCACGGTTTCCATTCTTGCAACCGGTGCGAAAGTCTCCTCATAATCTCTCCCATACTGCTGCTTGTACCCTTTGACAACCAGCCTTGCCTTGTGCCTTTCTATCTTGCCTTCAGCATTGCTCTTGGTCTTGTAAACCCATTTCACTCAAATGACTTCTTTACCTTTTGGTAGCTCAACCAAATCCATGTTTTATTTCTTTCTATGGCATTCATCTCCTCATCCATAGCTTCTATCCATTTCTTATCTTTAATTGCATCCTCGAAATGAATAGGATTATCAACATGACAAAACAAGGCAAATAAGGAATTCATTCCTTCATCATAAATATCACTTAGATTTCTAAACTTCTTACCTCTTTCATTTGGTGTGCAAGTGCTTGAAGACGCACTTGAGTTTCCTCCTTGTGGTGTGCTTGGAGAAGCACTCTCATTTATCCTCAATGGTGTCCCTTCCTGTCCTTGTGTTGGCGCTGCTGTTTGGGGATGCATTTCAGCCACCTCCTCATCATCTTCATCATGAGACAAACAGGTTTTAACATTCACTGTTTTCTCTATGCTTCCATCCCAAGCTTCCTCCTCAATAAATTGAACATCTCTGCTCACAAAAAACTTCTTGGTAGATGGGATATACAACCTATAGGCTTTGGATTCCTCACTGTATCCAATGAAAAGACATTTCTCCCCTTTGCTGTCCAACTTCCTCCTTCGCTGATCTGGAATGTGTGCATAGGCCACACATCCAAAAATTCTCATGTGGGTGACTCCTTGCTTTCTCCCACTCCATGCTTCTTCTGGCACTCTATTCATCACTGCTTTTGTAGGACACCTGTTCAGAATATACGATGCACAATTTACAGCTTCAGCCCAATAATCATTTGGCAAATGCTTTGCCTTCAACATACTTCTCGCCATATCCATGATGGTCATGTTCTTCCTCTCAGCAACTCCATTTTGCTGTGGGGTGTACCTTGCTGTAAATTGTTTATGAATTCCATTTTCTCTGCAAAATCTTAGGAATTCTTTGGAGATATACTCTCCTCCTCTATCAGTTTTGAGAACTTTAATATGCAGCCCGCTTTGGTTCTCCACAAGTGCCTTGAAGTTTTGGAATTTCTCAAACACTTCACTTTTGTTTTTAAGAAAGTAAATCCAAGTCTTTCTTGTAAAATCATCAATAAAAGTTAGGAAATATTGGTTACCTGCTAATGATGCTGCTTGCATCGGTCCACATAAATCTGAGTGGATGATTTCTAATGGTGCCTTTGCCCTTATGCTTTTACCTGAGGGAAAACTTTCTCTATGTTGTTTTCCCAAAATGCAACCTTCACATAGGCTGTCCAGTTTCTCTATCAATGGTAATCCTTTCACCATTCCTTTTCTACTCAACAAATTTAGACCTCCAAAATTGAGATGTCCAAATCTCAAGTGCCACAACCAATTCTCATCTTTTGGCACGCTTTGGAGCCTCTTGGGTAACTGCTGCAATTTCATTTTTGTTTTTCAAATCTGCCCTGATCTTGAGAGGGAACATCCTGTTCCTTGTCATCTTCACTTTAGCAATGCATCGTTTGCTGGGTGCTATATCCATGATGGTACACACATCATTCTTAAAGAAAACATTGTAACCCTTTTGAACAAGCTGTCCAATACTCAAGAGGTTACATCTCATTCCGGGGACATAATAGACATCTGCTATGTTTTTCCTTTCTCCTTGCTTTGTAAATATTTTTACCTCCCCTTTTCCCATAACAGAAATTTTGCTATCAGTTCCTAGTGTGACTTCTGATTTCATATTTTTATCTAGGGCAGAAAAGAGAGCTATATTTCCTGTCATATGGTTGCTGCAACCTGAGTCTAAAAACCATATGTCTTCACTATTTGTTTCAGCCATGTTACAAGCTAACAACACATTAGTTTGGCTGATGTTCTCTCTAGTAACATTTGCA
The DNA here is from genome assembly GCA_000404065.3 of Pinus taeda. Lineage (NCBI taxonomy): Eukaryota > Viridiplantae > Streptophyta > Pinopsida > Pinales > Pinaceae > Pinus > Pinus taeda. Next base: position 13,659 of record APFE030041305.1, read on the forward strand.
TTTTGTCTATTACTCATATCATGCTGCTTCTTCCTACATTCACTGCCATAATGCCCATATTTTTTACAATAATAGCATTGGACATTGGATTTTTCATACCTTTGTCCTTGAGCATGATGGTGTTCTCTTTGTTGGCTGCTGCCTTGGCCTTGGTTCTGATTTGAATTGCTGTCTCTTCCTTGAGCATTTGCTGCACTGTTCCTTCCACCTCTGTTTTGGCTTCTGCCTCTTCCTCTCTTGTTTCCTCTGCCTTGACCTCTTTCTCTTCCAAAGGACATCTGGGTCTTAAAGGCTTGCTCTAGAGATGAGTTTTCATTCCTACTCAATCTCTGCTCATGTGTTATCAGTGATGCATGTAGCTCATCAACTGAAAAGTTTGAGAGATCTTTTGTCTCTTCAATGGAGGTGACTATAGCATCAAACTTTGAGGGTAAGACCCTCAATATTTTTTCCACAATCCTCCTTTCTTCGATGGTTTCTCCATGAGTCCTCATCTGTGTGATCAGACCAATTACATGTGTGAAGAATGAGTCAATATTGTCTGACTCCTTCATGTTGAGATTCTCAAAATCTCTCCTCAGCAACTGTAGTTTTGCTGTCCTCACTTTCTCCATGCCTTGATAGGCTGTCTTGAGGGTTTCCCATACTTCCTTGGATGTCTTAGCTCCTACTATCCTTAGAAACACACTCTTGTCTAATGCTTGATACAAGAATACAATGGCTTTTGCATCCTTCTTCCTATTGCTCTTCAATAGGTCTTTCTCTCCCTGAGTTAATCTGTTGAACTCAGTCTCATTTGCTGGTTCATCAAAACCATCTACAACTGTTTCCCATAAATCTTGACATGCAAACAGGGCTTTCATGGTTATTGCCCAGTAGTCATAATCCTTCCCATTGAACTGTGGGAATTGAGGGTTAAACAAACCCATGCTAGTGCTTGTGCTAGTCATTCCTTGCATTCTCAGCTATGCTTCAACTTCTTGACTGTATGTCTTAAAACAACTGACTGCTGCAACCAAAAGACTTCTCTCTTCAGCTTCTTTGTCACCTACAAAGAGCCTAAACCTGCTCTGATACCACTGTTGGGTATTTTTTTTTGCTTCTATGTTTGGGAGATGGGAAAATACCAAAACCATCAAAATATAAAACACAGAGGCTATGCTCTGTTTACTTTGCTCCAAGATCTTTTACACAGAGAAGTCTTTTTAAAATAATTACACAGGACAGAGTATTTCACCACCATAAAATTTCCATTCATTAAACAAAAACATTTACATATTCATCCTCTTTCACTCAGAGGGATTCACCAAAACATTTTCACATAAGTTACTCTGCCTCCTATGAAATTTTACACACTGTTTGTAAATATTTCATTTACATTCACTGCTGTGTGAAAACAAAATTTACAGGGAGTTACAGATTTACCTTTTCACTTGTGTGAAACAACTCATGGATTTGGAAACAAAACAACCCACTGGTTTTTCATTCACTTCTCCTCCTGCACTGCTGTGCAAACTTTACTTTTTACATTACAAAGACAAAGAAAATCTTTTCACTGCTGCTGCATAAAAATCCCATTTTCATTACAGACCCAAAGAAAACATTTATATACTTCTGCCCCCTGCAATACAAAATTTAAACTCTGTTCTTTTTCATTCGCTGCTGCGAATTCAAATTACTCTCCCCGTGTGCGTTTTACACATACTGGTGCTGCATACCCCTGTCTCTCCTTTTTTTTTTTACATATGCAAATTACATTCCTTACATGCTATCCCCGTGCGTGTTTTGTTTTCACATATCAAAACATTTGGTCAACGCCATATTAAAACATATATAAAAAAATAAAAATAAAATTTACGCCCATACATTCGTATTTAAATCGCCGTAAATAAAATTAAAACCCTACCAAAATAAATGTCAGTTATTTAACATACGGGATGGGCAATACGTATGGTCCATACTATATTAATGTTATATCAGGCCCGTATGCACTTTCCTTGAGATGGACGGCGGAGAGACTCAGCATTAATCCAACGGCGGAGCTTTCACATCGGAAGACTTGTCTGACAGAACTTTAAACCATCGTGCAGCTTCCTTAAATCGACGGCGGTAAATACTAGAGGTGAATCGACGGGTGAAAACGATATCGGAAGAGGTGAGATGGGTGAAAGATAACTTCCGATGGATTGTCAGTGCTGATGTCAGGCCAGCATCATGGGTGTCAGGTTGTCAGTATCGGACCAGCATCGTACAGAAACAACCTTGAGCCAAAGGCGATGCGATATGATACCGGTGGTTTAGATTTCCTTGAGTGGTTTTATGTGCCGTTGACTGCTGATCCGCGCGGGCAGTTGGAATTACATATTTTCAACAGAAAATATCAGAGTTGCGAGAGGGCATTCTCTTCGCCGGATTTGCATTATGCCACCAAATTAAACGGGCCCATGTCGGAAGGCAAGAGTACACAACGCAGATATTTTTTCATGGGGAGAAGAAAATAAATGCCCCCCAACGCCAAATGCTCCTCAGCATTGAGCGCTGCGATGCGACATCCCGCTCGGAGATTACTTAATCGCATACGAATTGTTGCGGATTGTCCATCATCACCTCTCCCACGTTAACTGTCTCCCAGAATTCTTCAAAGCTGCCATCGTCCCACCGTATAACTTTCACGGCCGCACTGGTTCTCGACGGTTGGACACAGCACATCTGGTTCCCCAATGATATTTATTGCTTGCTTTCACACTGCTCACTATATACAACATTAAATCTATAGATATCCTCTGATCTATCTACCTTTCCTGAGCATCCTTTTGATTGAAATCCAATACAGTAACAGGATAACGAGGCTTATAAATGCCCGTGAACAAATGTACTGAGAAGATGAAAAGGAGGAAAATATATATATATATAAAAGACCCCGTCCAACAATCAATAGATAGTGAATGAATAAATGTTCATGGTATGGAGCCGCGTGCTAAGAATGAGTTTTTTTACGACCTTGGCCCATCTGAGGCAGTTGACTCTATCCATCACCTTGCTGATATTCGTTCGGTTTGTGGGAGTCCGCACACCAAAACTAACTATATATGAATTTGAATTTTTCAAAAATTACAAGAATTGACAATGAAAAAATTGAGAGCAGTTGCGAAATAAAACGATTATTTTCTGTTAGGTATGGAATACCAGGAATTATGTATATGAATTTGAAATTTTCAAAACTCATAAGAATGAGAATGGACAAGAAAAGAATTGACCGGAGCTTGAACTTTTCAATTTGTGATGCATACAGAGCAAATATTATACGTCTGTCGCATATAGATGACCCTGTTTATATTTTTTATACAGGGGCTGACTGATTCAACGTGAATTCTCTGAGTCGCTTGATTTTCAAAGGTACTTCTTTTATGCGCATTATTGATGCTCGCACAAATATTTAATTTCCGATTATCGGGTGAGAACGGACAGAATACAATATCGTTTAATTATTACATCATAATAATACATAGTAAGATATGTATTTATTATAAGAAAAATTATAATAATAAATGTTTATCACTTAAAAATATAAAAAATAGTTGTTTTTAATGTGATTTTTTGGAAGTTAGTTTGGTAGAAATTTTCAATCTAATTTCTCTAAAATTTGGTAGGAATATATTTAAATTACAAGTTCAATGGGTAACCCCTAAACAATGTTACGGTTTTAGAGATTTCTTAGGGTGCTGAATCTATATATACCATCAAAAAAACTAGTTTAAATAAAGCAAATCAAGATTTCATCTCAAATTTTTCCACTAAAGTCTAAAAAATTACAGTAAAAATAACTCTTATACAAAATACAAAGAAAATAACCATAAATATATTATGGCATTTTTTTTAACGATAATAAATAAAAAAATTTCTCCAAAATTAACATCGCAAATAAAAAGATATGTATTATAGTAAGCAACGGTTTATAACACCAACTGGTTATGTATTCCAATTTTTTTTTTAAATCCTATTTTAAAAAACTATTTTAAAAAACTAATTTACCGTAGATGGGTTTGATACTTGGGATAAATAGTTATTGTTAATATATATAGATTGTGAAATAAAAAAACAATAATCAAATTTAAAGACTACTGACTATTTAGGGAAGCTTAGAATGTTATAGAATATTATTAAAACAAAATTCAGCTCTCTTTATCTTTAATTGTTTGAAATGGTCTCATAACAATGTTAGATCTCTATTCTCTCAAGGAATTTGAAGTAACTATTGGACAATACAAATTAGAATACGATTAAGAAATTAATTATTTTATTTTTTCATGTAAGGAGCTCTAATTAACTTCATTAAATAAGTTTTTAATTATTAGGTTATGTATCTAATTTTTTCACTTACATAATGCATTTAAGTTTAGGGATTTATTTTTGGGCCTAGCTTTAATATGGTTGAGATTCAAAATGGTTTGAAATACTCCTCATTAAATCATTAAATAATTGTCTCCAGTGTATTTAAAGTAAAAAATATTTTAAAAGAGACTTTAACAATGTTACAATAATAGTAGTATTAACTAATTAATATGTTTGTGTGTATTTAAAGAAAGCTTTATGGAATCATGTTTTTTTTACAATATTTCTAAAGAGGATGATTCAACTACCTAGTAACACCAATAGAGTCAAGTGGATTTAAGTGGATTAAGTTAGATGATCTATAAATTATTATGGATATTCCACTAGATAGTTCATAACAATAGATATAATAAAAATATATTGAAATATGAAATCTATACTATTAGAGTTAATTTTTCTTTCTAATTATGCGTTTGTTTATTATTATTTTCTTAAGTTGATGCATGTAGGTTTTAACCCCGTACAGAAATTACCTGCATACGAATTCTAAATCACAAGAAAATAAAAATGCAAGAGCATAACCCATAAAAGACATATACACAGAGATTTCCCACTGGATCTCAAAACCGAGACTACGAGCTTGATTTTTCATTATATTCCTTTCAATGTTACAATACATATTTATACATGCCGAAGCATCCAATACCATGGACCGAAACCATCGCATCCAAAACTATGGACCGAAAAACCATAGGTAGGTTCGCCCAACCTAATATAGGGTCCAAAAAAAAAAAATTTCGGCGGCTGCCCCGAACCCCGTAGAGGGGGCTCCGCCCCCCTCAAACCCCCCAGTTCACTATGTAGGTTAGTCGTGGAAAGAATATAACACAACCCAACAAAATTCAGGTCACTCTTTATCTTTAATTGTTTGAAATGGTCTCATAACAATGTTAGATCTCTATTCTCTCAAGGTAATTTGAAGTAACTATTGGACAATACAAATTAGAATACGATTAAGAAATTAATTATTTTATTTTCTCATGTAAGGAGCTCTAATTAACTTCATTAAATAAGTTTTTAATTATTAGGTTGTGTATCTAATTTTTTCACTTACGTAATGCATTTAAGTTTAGGGATTTATTTTTGGGCCTAGTTTTAATATGGTTGAGACTCAAAATGGTTTGAAATACTCCTCATTAAATCATTAAATAATTGTCTCTAGTATATTTAAAGTAAAAAATATTTTAAAAGAGACTTTAACAATATTACAATAACAGTAGTATTAACTAATTAATATGTTTGTGTGTATTTAAAGAAAGCTTTATGGAATCATGTTTTTTTTTACAATATCTCTAAAGAGGATGATTCAACTACCTAGTAACACCAATAGAGTCAAGTGGATTTAAGTGGATTAAGTTAGATGATCTATAAATTATTATGGATATTCTACTAGATAGTTCATAACAATAGATATAATAAAAATATATTGAAATATGAAATCTATACTATTAGAGTTAATTTTTCCTTCTAATTATGCGTTTGTTTATTATTATTTTCTTAAGTTGATGCATGCAATATATAAGATGCAAAAAAAAATGGAGAATACTGAAATACAACAATCACATTGAATGCCAAGATATGATATGGGAAATTCTTTTAGGAGAAAACCTAGCTAGAAGAGGAGCTTGCTCTAGCCTCTTTTGTTCGAAGGGAAATGATGCAAATAAAAAGGAGAAGGAACCCTATGTGAAGTTGGCTGAGACATGTGGTTCATGAGCTACTATAAAACACAATATCCTTCTATTATGATATCTCTCTATCCAATACTAGCTACTTTTCTCAGCTATGGAACAAAATGCACTCAAATAGAATCAAACCCCATTTCATGGTAATGGTTTGGTTAGAACACATCCCAATAGCCAACTAGGTGTAAAAGTTTACCCATTTAATCCTCAATATGAGTTATAATTTGACCCTTCAAGCGTATTATTCATAGGCCCCACATGACTAACCCATTTTCCATGAGTAATGGATTTGACATGGAATCCTCTCAAATTAGGGTGGTCAAGCACAATAGATTAACTTCTGAGAAGCATAAATTTTGCATTCGAACTTTGATAGACATAATTCTTGCGCCATTGGAGATAAATTTGAGTGTGGATTAATGCCATGGGGTGGAACTTAATTGATAATTTTTTTCCATAAAATATATCATTTAAGCCATCAAACGAGTCTTGGAAGCTTCCTCTGACCTTAATTCTCCAAATTATGTTCCATTGAGAAAACTACTCCTATAAGTTTATTTCTCTTATTTTTCCACCCTAGAAGAATTGAAATGGATGAAAAATTATGATTATCCAATGAAAATCATAAAAACTCCCATTAACCACATATATTAAATAAATAATCTAATAAATTAAAATAAACCTTTAAAATACATAAACACAAATAATTCAACTAATCAAAACAAGCCTTTAAAATACACATACATACCCTTTCCAATCCACACAAATTATACTTAACATGATTCACAATAACAATACAAAAATTCAACTAATTAAAACAGACTTTGGAAATACACACATACAGGCATACCCTTTTCAATCTTTACAAATTGCACTTAATAGTAGTTGTGAAAACAATTTTAAATATATAACTATGATGGGCAATAACATATCCTTAAGTAAATAATCTCATCAATTAAAATAACCCTTTTGATATATAAGTATACATAATTCAACCAGTTAACATACGCTTTTAGAATATACAAATACACACATACAATTTTCAATCTATAAAAATTATACTTACATGATGAACATGTTTGTTATATAACTATGCAAAGAAAAGCTTATTTTATAGAAATGGCAATCCGGCCACCTTTTAAGATCATTTCATGTAATGCTACATCTACCAATGAGGAGTCTTAACCCATTGTACGTGTGCAAAAACCCATTCTTGAAAAAGTATATAAAGGATTTCGATCTAGATATCATAAGACTGAACACTGTACAATCACCACCCAAGTTAACTTGTTGACATAATAATATATTTTGGGGAATCACCACTCAAATTGAACTTCTTGACCTAATAATATTATTTTGTAAATTTTATTATTACTTTGCTTTATTTTATGATATTTAAAATATAATATTCATGTCTAAATATGAGTAAGTTGTTTACGAGGCTGGGGTGGGCTGCGGAAACAATAAATTATAATTTGGTTTAAATAAGAATAATAATTTAATTATAAATAAATTAATATAATAGTTAAATATATATATAAAAAGAGATGTGATAAGATTGTTAATTATGGAAATTTATTTACACATTGTTACCAGAATTATTAAAGTATAAATGGATTTTGTTATAGTATCATAAGTCAATGTCATGATTTATTAATACTATTTAAAAATTATAATTCATTTTGAGATGGTATGTGTTTATATTACATTAATCAATTTAATTGGAAGAGTAGAAAAGGCATAAGTACTTTTAAATAAATATGAATTTTTACTGTATAACTATTATTGAAAATATTTAAGAATATTATGTGGAGGATAAATACCCACTATCTATTTAAATTAAAATTAAAATTCTTTAAGTCATATTATAAAATAGGCATACATATTGATATAATTAAATGTATAACTTAATAAAAAAATTGAGTGTGGTTTATGGATCATGGGCATCAGTTACTGCTACATCCTAGTTACTGCTACATCTTGCTAATTCAACTATGGAGTCCACATCCAGAAAATATTTATAAACATACATATTGATATAATTAAATGTATAACTTAATAATTATTTTTTGTCAATGTGGTTTAGTGCTAATTCAACTATGGAGTCTACATCTGGGAAATATTATACTAATTAAATTATACAGAGTCTCATCTGAGAGCTTTGAGAGAACTGAACCTCTTAATAGAAAATGTGTTCTAATGATGGGGGTTAGTTGGCCATGGGTATCAGTTACCACTACATCCATGAAATATTATCCACAAAATATTTATACTATGTAGATCCTTAAACCCATCTCCTCTCAATAGAGGAGGTGTTTTAATGATGGGAACTCAAGCAATATAGTTATTTTCCAATTGTTTTTTTTTTTCATTACGGTTCATGGACCATGGGCATCAATTACTTATTTTCCAATTGATTTCTTTTTTTCATTATGGTTCATGGACCATGGGCATCAATTACTGCTACATCCATGAAATATTATACACAAAATATTGATACTATGTAGATCATTGAACCCATATCCTCTCAATAGAGGAGGTGTTTTAATGACGGGAACTCAAACAATAGAGTTATTTTCCAATTTATTTTTTCTTTCATTATGTTTCATGGACATCAATTACTGCTACATCCACGAAATATTATCCACAAAATATCTATACTATGGAGATCCATTAAAAGGGAAATATTATCCACAAAATATATACTATATAGATCCATTCGAAGGTAAATATTATCCACAAAATATTTATAATATGTAGATCCATTCCAAGAGAAATATTGTCCACAAAATGTTTATACTATGTAGATCCATTTGAAGGGATCACTTTCGGCTAATTTGGCTAATTAAACTGTGAAGTGCAGAGTGTGACATCGAGATCATTGAGAGAATTGAATTCATCACCTCTCAATAGAAAATGTGCTTTGATGACAAGAACTCAGCCAATTGAGCTAACCCTTGGGGATATATAATATATATATATATATATATATATATATATATTTCGTAGTATATAATTCTACACCTTATTCACAACAAATATGTCATGTACTACAAAGCTAATTCATCAATTTTTTCCAATTGTGAGGGGTTTTGTGGTTCACCTTACAAAGCTACATCAACAAAACACAAAATTTGCAACACATAATGGTAATAGGGAATTTTTTAAATATGCTTTATCCACCATAAGAGAATTTTGGCCATTAATCTTTAATTCACCCATCTTCAATTTACACCCCTTGTTAGCATACTTGTTTTCTTCTTTGTTGAATTTTCTCACAACATGGAAATATGCTTCCAATGGAATATCTTAAGCAATTTTCCTAATTCTTTTCATGATGTTTTCCTTAGATTTCTCATTTGGGAGAGAACATGATGCAATAATGGTAGAAAATGTGCCATAACCATAAATGTGCTTACTAGATATTCTTTGGATAACAAAAATCACGTCACATATATATGGCATCCACTTATTATTCTTTTACTAATAAAAAGTTGTAGTAGAAACCATTCTCTACTTAATTATTTAACATATGACTAAAACTCCATAGTTAGCTAAGCACTTTGTCCTCAAAACCATAGAGTACCCTCCTCTTCTACAAGCCTAACTAAATATTTTTAGTATTGCAAAATAATATATTTGATAATTTTTTAAAATATAAAAACAATAAAATTTATTACTAACTTGTTTTTAAATGGGTGTACTTTAACTATATTATAAAGTTTATTTTATTTTATATATATAATATATATATATATATTATATATATATATATATATATATAATAATAATAATAATAATAATAATTTATTTAAAATTTATTGAAATAAAAAATCTTTAGTGAAATAATACTTTAAAAAATAAAATAAAAATTTGTTTATATTTAAAATATATTTTGAATTAATTTTTTTAATATTATTCAAATTAAAAAAAATCTTAGAATTTATAAATCAACTCATAAAAACCTAAAATATTTACACATCACATTTCCTTTCTTTCACCTTCCTTTAAGTTATATCTAATGGTTTGATAGGAATTACAACATTCAAAGGAAAAATAAAAAAACATTTCCAAGATGTTGAAGTTTATTCTGAAAATAGTAGAGGAAATAGAACAAACTTTCATATTAAAGTAGTTTAAATATTTTTAAATTTTAATTTCTCATATTAAAGTAGTTTAAATATTATATAGTTTTAGTCTTTTTAAAATATATTTACGTATAAGTTATTAAAATATTTTAAATAATAAATTAGAATTATTAAATTTGTTTCAAATTTTCAACTCCTTAAATTTATTTATACATTATAATTTAAATAATTAAAAAATAATATGTGACTAAAATCCAATATAATAATTATGAGAGCTTTGCCTTTTTAAAATAGCCATAATTCCGTTCAAAAAAATTGAAATATAAAGAAAATGATAGAAAGAAAATCCTCTTTACCTTGTAGCTTATAAGTACATCTATAAACAAATTGTCTCTGCAGTGTTGCTTATAAGTACACCTATAAACGGAATTATCTTGCAGGAAAAGAAACAAAAATATCAGCAAATACTAACATAAGGCATAAATAGCTAAAGATCCATTATGGGATCTATTATCTTTCGGAAGGAGAGCTACCGAACTACATCCAACAGCGATAACAGGAATCTACTCTATTTTAACTTTACTATATAATATGTACAATAACGACTCTATTTTATATATACTATATAATGTGAACAACAACGATTTGAGATGATTTGACTGGAGACACAACTATGATACATTAAACGCTGATTTTAAGTATCCTTGGAAATTGGCATATCAATCCATAACCGCCGTTTAACTCACCAACAAAGCCATGTTTCAGTCTTTCAATGAGTTTCGGGCTTCTAAACCAGAGGACTCCATTATTGTCGCCAGCGCCGGTTTCCAGTAGCTGAACCTGCGTATCCAGCTCCCGTACGACCCCAACCCCAACCCCAACGTGCTGTCTTCCTCTTCATCTAAGCCCTGCTTGGGCACTGCAAACAGGTCTGGTTCTTTTCCCTGCAACTTATCTGATTTCTCAGTACTCCCATTCGCTAAAGAAAATTCATATAAATTGCCAGTGCCAACCGCTGGAAAGATCACAGAGTTGCTAGAGGCCTTTCTCTGGCCGGATTTGCACTGAAATGCCAACAAATTAACCCAGGCCATGTCAGAAGCCGAGAGTACACGACGCAGATATTTTTGCATGGGGAGAAGAAAATAAACGCTCCCCAACGCCAAATGCTCCTCAGCGTTGAGCGCTGCGATGCGCCGCCCGGCTTGGAGATTACCGTAATCGCATACGAATTGTTGCGGATTGTCCATCATCACCTCTCCCACGTTAACTGTCTCCCAGAATTCTTCAAAGCTACCATCTTCCCACCGTATAACTTTCACAGCCGCGGTGGTTCTCGACGGTTGGACGCAGCACATCTGGTTCCCCATTGATTTGTATTTCTTTCTTTCACACTCCTCTCTATATACAACATTAAATCTATAGCTCTCTTCTGATCTATCTACCTATCCCTAGCAGCACCCTCGGGATTGAAATGAATAAGAACGAAAGTCCATTAGAGTGACAGGAAAACGAGTCTTGCAAATGCGTCCGAGCAGAAGCCCTGAGAAGACGAAAAGGAGGTAGGTGTATATATAGTGAGCTCGGGAGGCTTCTCTCCAAGCTTTTTGAGCATAGGAATAAAATCTTAAATCAAAATAAATAATTTGTCTCTAGGTCCGATAGATCATTATTTGGTCTCAACGGACGTTAACCATCATCATCATCATCATCATAAACTTTGGGTAAGACTCTGTCCAACACAGTGAATTCGTAAATGTGTATGGTATGGATCCGCCTCATAAGAATAAGTCTCTTTACGACCTTGGCGCATCTGAAGCAGTTGTCTCAATACATCACCTTGCCTGATATTATTTCGGTTTGTGTGAGTCCACATACCAAAACAAGGTTAGTTAAGGAATAACAGGAATATATATATATGAATTTGAATTTTTCAAATTTGATGAGAATTGACAAGAAAAAAATTGAGAGCAGTTAAGAAATAAAAAAATTATTTTCCGTTACCTAAGGGATAAGAGGAATTATATATAGCTGTATGTATTTATCGATAAGAATTTGAATTTTTCAATTCCTATTATTCTTATGAGAATTGACAAGAAAAGAATTCACAGCAGCTTGAACTTTTCAATTTATGATGTATACAGAGTTAATATTATACGTCCGTCCCGTATAGAAGACCCTGTTTACCTCTTTTATGCATGGGCTGACAGCTTCAACGTGAATTTTCTCAGTCGCTTAATTTTCAAGGGTAGTTGTTTTAGCTGTTGAAAATTGTAATTCCAACTGCGCGTGAGTGTTTCAGAGTGCAACGATCCCAGTAACCCCAGCAATTCAAACCTCAGCGATCAACGATCAGCAACCTCAGCGATCAGCCGATATCGCATCGGCATATCGCATCGGCGAAATAGAAGTGGTGCTTTATAAAGTTGTTTTTACCATTTGCGATGAGCCGGACCCGATGAAGGAATTAATTCCTTTTTGATAAATTATCGCGCCCATTTTATTTTCGCTATCGGCGAAAACCAAGTGTGCAGTCTCTTTCCCATGCGATAAGCTCTCACCCGATATTGTGGACCCGACTGCTGTTCAACATTTTGCTTAAAGATATTTCGGGTCCGCCAGTGGGTTGTTTTATTTTCTTTATATAAATTTCAGGCATATATTATAATATATATATCGGTGGTATCGGGCATGTGGTGATCGGGATTTCGCAATCGGCAGAAACAATGGGTGCACATTTGTGTGCCATGCGATAAAGCCTGGACCCGATATAATTCCAAAAGCATATTTTATAATGGATGAAGTGAAAGCCTGGGAAATTTAATTTTGACGTGAAGTGTAAGTCTTCCTACCGCAGTTTATCTCAGTAAACAGTAAATGCTATTTACTGTGGCTGGGTAAGTGTTTGGTAAAGTTTTTAATTCTTCCTGAGCGGGAGTATGGGCATAGAAAAATATCGGTGAAACCATTTAATTTTTACTGTCTTCTTTTTACGGAAGCATGGGATGTAAGTCCTCCCTCTGGTAAGTCATATATTAATGTAATTTTGGAAAATGCATGTATTGTAAGAGAGGTGAAACGCACAGCAGTGCAAGTGGAATGTTTTCATGAATATGCATTTTTTTTGAGTCACGCAGCAGCGTGAGTAAAAACCCCTCTGTGTAATTTTTTTTAAGTGGAATGCAAGCGGTGAATCCCTCTGTGACAGAGGAAGTTTATGTTTTGTAAATGCATCTCTTTTTAATATAAATCCTTGGTGTGTAAACTGTCCCCTGTGCTCAGAATTATTTTTATGTTTTCCGCTGTGTTAAAAATAGTCTCTGGAGAAACAGAGCATTGTCTCTGTGTGAAATTTTATTGTTGTTTTTGGGATTTTCCCAGAAAAATTCCCCAACAGTGGTATCAGAGCAGGTTAGGCTCTTTGAAGATATCAAAGAAGCTGTAGGAAGGATTTTGTTGCAGCAACTTCTCCAGCAAAGTGAAGTCTCAGCAAAAGAATTCAGGTATCTCTCAGACAAGTCTTTTTTATGTTACTGCTGAAAGATCAGTCAGTATTTTGAATACACAGTCAAGGATTTAAAGGCATAGTTGAGAATGCAAGGTATGGCTAGCACAAGCACTAGCATGGGTTTGTTTAACCCTCAATTCCCACAGTTCAATGGGAAGGATTATGACTACTGGGCAATAACCATGAAAGCCCTGTTTGCATGTCAAGATTTATGGGAAATTGTTGTAGATGGTTTTGATGAACCAACAGATGAGACTGAGTTTAACAGATTAACTCAGGGAGAGAAAGACCTATTGAAGAGCAATAGGAAGAAGGATGCAAAAGCCATTGTATTTTTGTATCAAGCATTAGACAAGAGTGTGTTTCCAAGGATAGCAGGAGCTAAGACATCCAAGGAAGCATGGCAAACACTCAAGACAGCCTACCAAGGCATGGAGAAAGTGAGAACAGCAAAACTACAGTTACTGAGGAGAGATTTTGAGAATCTCAACATGAAGGAGTCAGACAATATTGACTCATTCTTCACACATGTAATTGGTCTAGTCACACAGATGAGGACTCATGGAGAAACCATTGAAGATAGGAGGATTGTGGAGAAAATATTGAGGGTCTTACCCTCAAAGTTTGATGCTATTGTCACCACCATTGAAGAGACAAAGGATCTCTCAAACTTTTCAGTTGATGAGCTACATGCATCACTGATAACACATGAGCAGAGATTGAGTAGGAATGAAACTCATCTCTAGAGCAAGCCTTTAAGACCCAGATGTCCTTTGGAAGAGGAAGAGGTCAAGGCAGAGGAAACAAGAGAGGAAGAGGCAGAAGCCAGAATAGAGGTGGAAGGAACAGTCCAGCAAATGCTCAAGGAAAAGGCAGCAATCCAAATTAGAACCAAGGCCAAGGCAGCAGCCAACAAGGAGGACAACATCATGCTCAAGGACAAAGGTATGAAAAATCTAATGTCCAATGCTATTATTGTAAAAAATATGG
>APFE030041309.1:0-20694 GCA_000404065.3 Pinus taeda
AAGCTTGTGAGGAGAGATTCCCATCCTTTCTTGTTTCATTTGGAAGTGGGTGAGCTTGTCAAAGTAGAGGAAAACTCTTGCTGGAACCTGGGAGGAACTTGCACAACACCAAGGCTCAGGTTGTAATGGTTTCTTTTGTTTCCTATTAATACAAATAAGTCCATTCTTCTCAACAATTTGTTATTAATGAGTTGTTTCATATCCTCCTTGGTCTGTATGTTGAATATGTTTTATTTTATGAGATATTCAAGTGCTATGTAATCGTTTGATTGTTAGTGAATGCAGGTTTCGAAGTGAAGGAGGAGCTCATCCGGATCAACGAGGCTAGACTACTACAACAACGTTGGACTACAGGTAGGATCTAAAACACTTGATTTCTCGTATGGTAAATGCATGTTTAGAGAAGGATTTCTCTTAATTGTCTTGTTTGTCACTAGAAAACCTTAGGTTTCTAGGGAGGTTGGTTTTGTCCGCAATATTAACTCTTTCCGCATGACAGCCATCTCCAGCATCGAGGACAAAGCAGTACGTGTGGCGACCCAAATGGATCTTCTTTTGCTCATTGTCATCATGTTTGTGTGCTCTGTGATGATGGGTGCAACAATGCCTTTTCATTACCATACTTATTTTGAACAAACGGGTGGATTCACTTCTGTTCAAAGCATTCCTTTTAATGGACAGAATCGCCATAAAATGGATGTGGAGGTGCTTCTGAGCTTCTAGAAAGGCATCACTTTCAATCCATATGAATCGCTCTTCGACTGGATGACCAATAACTCACATAACATCTGCCTGTGGAACGGAATTTCATGTAGGCCAAACACCAAACGAGTGGTTTCAATTTTACTCCCTCACTACTGGTTGAATGGTACCCTCTTCCCATCAATTGGGAGCCTCTCTCTTTTGCGACATTTAGATCTTTCTTGGAATTATTTGAGTGGGAGAATTCCAGCAGAGTTTGGCAGATGAAAGCGCTAGGAATACTTGACCTCTTTGAGAATGATGCGCTCCATGACTATATTCCAAAGGAATTATTTAATTGTACACGTCTTCAATGGATCGAACTTTCCTTTAACCGTTTTACAGGGAGTATACCAACTTCTATCGACAACTGCGCTTTGCTACAAACATTGAACATTGCAAATAACTAGTTGAGGGGTTCTATCCCAGCAGAATTCGGTCGTCTGGTCCACTTGGAATCTCTCAAGTTGTCCCAGAATGCTCTGAGTGGAAGCATCCCAACTTCTCTTGCCAACTGCACTTCACTTATAGAATTGTTTAATTACAACAACAATTTGAGAGGTTCAATACCATCAGAAATTGGTCACCTGGTCAGGTTGTATACACTCATCTTCAATTTCAATAGTATAAGTGGAAGCATTCCTCCTTCGATTAGAAGCTACACTTTACTCTCTGACTTGACGGGTAGAGGAAACAATATCCCTTCAACTATTGGTTTGACTCAATGCATATCATATATTAATTTATCCAACAACTCTCTAACCCTATTCAATTGTCCCTACACGCTAACAACCTTAGAGGTAGATTCCCCCCAATATTACCAATACATATTTGAACTGACTCAACTTATCAAACAACTAGTTAATTGGATCTCTCCCGCGTAACATAGGTCAATTAAGCAATATTCAAGATCTTGTTTTATCAAATAACAATTTGACTGGATCTCTCCCACGTAACATAGGTCAATTAAGCAATATTCAAGATCTTGTTTTATCAAATAGCAATTTGACTGGATCTCTCCTGCATAACATAGGTCAATTAATCAATCTTCAATATCTTGTTTTACCAAATAACAATTTGACTGGATCTCTTCTGCATAACATAGGTCAATTAAGAAATCTTCAAGATCTTGTTTTATCAAATAACAATTTGACTGGATCTCTCCCGCTTAGTATAAGTCACATAAAAGGATTTACAAGTACTAGATCTATATAATAATAATATTTTTGGCACTATACCCAATATTATTAGTTTGGATTCCCTTATAATTTTAGATTTATCAAAGAACAATTTAGAAGGATCAATACTTGAACTTAATGGCAGTTGTGCCTCTTTAAATATTTTCTCTGCTCACACTAATAAAATTTCTAGGACTTTGCCAATATTTTTGGCTAATTGTACTATAATTAAGTATTTAGATTTAAGGAAAAAAAATTGAGAGGGCAACTTCCTCCCTAATTGGAATCTTTTTCATTAATGAAAGTTTTAAACTTTGGTTATAACAATTTTCATGGTGGCATCCTTGAATGGGTAACAAATTTCACCTATTTGTATGTATTGGATTTATCCAACAATAAATTCAGTGGAAGAATGCCATTAAATTTTGAAAGGCTTCAAGGATTTGTAAATTCTTCAAACTATATTCCCTTTGAAGAAGAAATCACACTTCACATGAAAGGATGTGAGTATACTCTACCATACCTCTCATCTACAAACACAATACTTGATTTGTCCAACAATAATCTTGTAGGACAAATACCTGCAATCATAAGAACTTTGAGAGACATGCGATTGCTAAATCTATCTCGCAACCACTTGCAAGGGCTAATACCTGTATCTCTTAGTAACATATCTACTTTAGAGTAGTTAGACTTGAGCAAGAATAATTTGAGTGGACATATTCCTAAAGAGTTCTCTAAGCTATACATTTTGGATGTTCTGGATGTATACAATTTGGCTATTCTAGATGTTTCATCTAATAGCCTTTGTGGGCCAATCCCTGGAGGAACACAATTTTCCACATTTAGCACAACATCATTTCAAAGGAATAGGTGCTTATATGGGTGTCCCTTAGATTCATGCAAGGGAAAGGAAAACGCAATGAGAGAATATGACATAATAGCAACAGTGCCCATAGGAAAATGAGATGGCTCAAGCATCTAGATGAAAAGATGTCATTAATGGCATTGGGAATCAGATTTGGGATTGGAATTTGGGGAGTAGTTGGTGTATTTATCTTTTGCAACAGAGCTAGACACTGGGTGTTGGGTCTACCACCTAACAAACCAAAACTCTTCTATGGAATGTATCGATTCCCTACATAAAGAACCAAGTAATGGATGTTGGCTCTACTATGTGGTGAATTAAATTGTCATTTAACCTCCCAATGATATTTTTGGTATACTATCTTCTCACATATATAATTTTTAGTGTGACTAATGTATGATTGCATTTCCATATTAATCTTAATTTTGTTTATAACTCTTAATCATTTTTTATCTTGTTCAATTAATTTCCAATCAAATAGCATAACTATTACATTATATAACTGATATAAGTTGGGGAAAAATTACAATGATAAATATGTTCACAACTTCATTACCATTTTTATTAACATATATTTATTTTGATATAAAAAATTGCTATATATTTCATATTTAATGATAATAATAATGAAAACTAAAGATATGAATCTTTGACATACATTACTATATATTAATGGTGCAGTTTAACTTATAGACTAAATAGTTCTTTTCACACGAACTCAGCAATGCAATTTCAAGCTAAAATGTGATTTTTTGTTGTTCAAAATACATTTTTGAATGCATAGATTCAACACCCCCAGACAATTAAATTCTACAGATTAAACAACTTGGGCATTTTAATTATAGATTAAACAAATTAAACTCACGTTTTTTTTTAGTCTCTGTTAGATTTGGGTTAAAATTAACCATAAAAATGTCATAGTAGAAAAGCTCTTTCATCTATAAATTAAACTATGCTTATTTTAATTAGTAAAATTAATATTGAGAGATTTTTTTTTTAAATTACATAAGATTAATTCCCAATCTTTTATTATTAGCAATCATTACATTACTTCTAATATAAACACCTTAAATAAAATATAAAAAACCATAATATTTTAAATAAAATAATTAAAAATACCATAATATTTTACATAACACATTTTATATTATTTTATGTAACACATTTTATATTATTTATTTAATGTATATTAAATAATCATAAATAAAAATAATATATCAAAGACCATAAGAGGTATCACACTAACCTCATTCACAAGGTAAACATGTAAAGGCGATACTTATATTTGTCTACCCAAATTTCTGATTCATTTTATATTTATAGAGTTATGGTTTATATAACATGTGAAAGATTGTGGACAAAGGTGATATTTTACTTGTCACATTAAATTTGGAAGGGAAGTTTTGATATAAATTTTAATAATATTTTTTTAGGGTTTTGAAAATGTTTTTTTAATAATGTTTTTTTTTTATTTATTAAAATTTTAAAATATTTAATAAATAAATAAAGTGATATTAAAAAATTTAATGGCAACAATGTTGTTTGGTTGGTATTGATGGGCAATTTTTATATGTGTTTTGGCATGGTTTATTGGTGTAACATGATCGTAAGTGTGTTGCTATTATTGTAGATGGCTAGAACTATATATTCTAGTGTGATGATGATGTTTTATTGAGGATATGTTACAGATTTGGGGTGAAGATTCTTGAGAAAATAAAACCACGGGAAATTGCAAGGGTTTTCCCATGGTATTTGGTGTGAGGGTTTCTTTGATGTGGTCGTCAATAGAAGTGGTGTGTAGTTAATGATTTATATAGTGTATCTCGATGAGGGAGAAATTAGCATAAATATGATATGCCATTGTTAGAGTTTAGTTGAGCTATAGTGCATAATGAAGTTGCTTGTATATTTGTAGCAGTGAGCGGCAATTAGCAAGGTTGAGATTGTGTTGCAAAGGGAGTTGGCTTATTTATGTGTTGCAAAGTTCATTTGTTTGATTTTGGTTCTAGCCTTAAAATGAATGAAAATGTGGCCTTGAGAATTTGAGGAGGATGGGACCTCAGACAAGAGGTGGCATGCCAAGATAGGAGTAGTGACTCCTTGCTGGTAGTGGCAAGCAACCAGTGGATAGGGAGTTGGGGCTTCATTGTTGGTGGTGGCCAACAAACTGTTGTAGAGGAGTAGTGGCTCTTAGCTAGTTGGGGCCAGCATTTGTAAAACAAATTGATTGATAATAAAAGAAAGAGATGTAGCACAACAATAACAAGGTGGTTTTCTCCCCCTTGAGGGTTTCCACCATATATCTTTATGTCCTATGTATATGCTTGATATGATATCTATGTTGATTGTTTAGTGTGGTTTACATGATAAATCTATTGATGATATTTTGTGTAATGTTTGACTAATTATTTGACAAAATTATTTTAAGTTATTATATTTGTTATCAGAGCAGGTGCCTTCTATTTCAGCTTAATCACTAGAAGGTGGATATGGGAAAATCATGGGTTATCAAAGTGCTTTGTTGTTTAGTCCAAAAAATTTTCAAGAATGGAGAGAAAAGGTGAAATCCCAATTATCTACACTTGGATCTAAAGTATGGAATGAAGTGATGAATGGTTATGATGAAGAACCCCCTACAAAACAAGTCCAACAATATAATGCCCAAGCTATGTTTACAATTTATGACAATATTCATAATCTGGATCTTGAGAAAGTCGTGGATGTCAAGTCTGCAAAGGAGAGTTGGGAAAGGTTGCAAGCCATGCATGACGGAGAAACTAGTACTAATGGTGGAGAAAAGGAAGAAGAAGAAAATGGCCCCTTAAAAGGAAAGTGATAAGCCAAATGAAATTTTATCTCCTAGCATCAAAGTGGTAGATTTTCAAGAAGAGAGATAGGCCAGATATCAAGCTCAACGTAGCTTTGCATTAGATGAAATAGAAAATCTCTCTGTAAAAATAGAGATCTAAAAAAGCTTCTTCAAATACTTGTAGAAAGAGAGTAAGCTATTGTAGAATTGAGGCTTCTGTGATCCATCATATTTAAAAGAAGATTTCGGCGTAAATCACATAAGGTAAGACATTTGCCGACGCGTTTCGAACCAACTAGTGTGGTTCATCGTCAGGACAAGTTGAAGAAACAGATCCAGCACAACATGTTAAATAGTCAGACCAGAGATTTCAACGGCTAATTTAACGGCTCATTTTGACCAAATGACCCAGGTCAAAATTAATTAAATATAATTAATATTACAATATTATTATTGTTATTATTAATATTTTAATATTGTTATTGTTATTATTGCTATTATTAATATTATTATTATTAATCTATAATTTAAATGAGGTGAAAAAGTAAAAAGTAAATCCCGGTTAGTTTAAATTTATTATTATTATTATTATTATTATATTATTTTTTTTTTTTTTTTTATATTAATTCATTTTTAATCTTGAATTTATTATAATTAATATATTTTATTAAATTATAATTTATGGAAAAAGTTAATTTAGGTAAAAATATATAATTCATGGTTAGTCTGAGAATTAATTATTAATTTATTAAATAATAAATATAAAACACACACACACACACACACACATATATATATATATCCTAATTAGATTAAAAGTAATAGGAAAGTATATTTATATAAAAAATAATTATATATAAAAACACCTTTAACCCTCATATTGATTATTACTCATATGGAACAAAGATAAAATGGGTAAATAGGTCCCATAGTTACATAAGGCTAGTTTAAAACTGATTTTAATGCAATACTTAATTATACAAATATAACTACAATCAAAGGAGAAAAGTCAATAAAAATAGTTAATATGAAGAAACGGAGAAAGGAGTTCGAATATTAGAGAGATAGAATATTAATACATACCAATGTATAATAACTATATAAAGTATAGTAAATAAATAAATAAATAATAAGAACCCACTACATATTAAAATATAATGATAATAAATGAATACTAGATATGTTCATATTTCGTAATACATAATATAATCATTATACTTACTAATCCCTTAATATTTACCATTATAAATAAGGAATAAGGTAAATAAATAATAAATAAATAAATATTATAATATATATATATATAATATATATATATATAATATAATATATATATATATAATGTAAACCAAAAAGTAATCATTAATAAAAATATACCATTGCCACATTGCTAGAAAAGATACATAGTTAATTAACTATTAAATTGATAAAAGAGTACATTAAATAATGAAATAAATTGAACCAAAGCCCTACAAATCAAAAATACATAATAAATGATATGAATAACATGTATGTGCTAAAATATAATAATAATAGTAATATACATAAATAGAACCATCAAATTTTTATAAAAACACTCAGAACACAACACAAAGGGGAAGACAGGAATGAGACTGAAACGGAAACGAAGAAGGAAACTAGGATGAAAGGGCAGGGATCCAAGATCTACTGATCTTCCAGCCATCATCTCTGTTGAGATTAATAGGCCTCCTTTCGATTTCAATGGCTTCCCTGAATTTACGACGATGGAACTGAGCAACCTTGGCCACGACTTTGGCCTCCTCAATACAGACCTGATGCTTGGTCTTATCCACATGTTCTGCTAATGCTGAAGACTTGGTTCTACCATGTTTCAGGTCGGCCACATGTTCGTTAATCCTCTGCTGGATGGAGCGCCCCGTTTCCCCTATATAGGGTGTCCCACAAGAGCACGGGATCAAATAAACACCCTTCATATCCTTGGGGTTCACGAGATCCTTCACCGATCGGAGGGAGTTTCGAATGGTGTTGAGGGGCCTGAAGGTCGAGGGAACATCGAATCTCTTAAGGATCCGAGCAATCTTGTCCGTGGTTCCTTGGATATAGGGGAGATGGACACCTAGACGGTGCTCCCTTGGTTCTTTCTTGATTAACGCATTTCTGGAGGCTTTGAGAAAAGCCTTCTGACCAAGGCGCCTACTATATCCATTCTCCACAAATACATCCAGGAGATGGGATCTCTCTTTCTCCAAACTCCCTTTATCAGAAATCTTAAGGGCGCGCGTAGCGAGGGTGTTGAGAACACCCATTTTCTGAGCAGGGAAATGATGGGAATCGGCATGAAGATACTGCTCAGTATGCGTTTTCTTTCGGAACACGGAGTGGGAGAGGGAGCCATCCTTGTTCTTCGAAATAAGAATATCCAGGAAAGGGAGGCAACCCTCATTCTCTTTCTCCATGGTGAATTTTATGGCGGAGGACTGATTGTTCAGGTGATCGAAGAAACGATCAAGCTCCTCATGGCCATGGGGCCAAATGACATTAGTGTCATCCACATACCTCTTCCAAAGCTTGGGAAGAAGACGAGCCGAGGCTAGAGCCTTGGCTTCGAAATCCTCCATAAAGAGGTTCGCAACAATCGGGGAAAGAGGGGAACCCATAGCCACACCACATGTCTGCTCAAAGAACTCACCCTCGAAACAGAAGAAAGTGGAAGTTAGACAAATCTCCACCAGATGAGCGGTATCGGGATCAGTCAGGCGATAAATCACTTCCAAGGCCTCCTTAATAGGGATACAAGTATACAGGGAGACCACATCGAAGCTGACCAGAATGTCTTCAGGGTTAAGCTTAATATCCTTGAGCTCCATGATGAAGGATGCAGAGTCCTTAACGAAGGACTCAGTGCGGCCAACCAAGGGCTTCAGCTTAAGGGCCAGAAACTTGGCCAGAAGGTATGTCGGACCACCAATGGTGTTGACAATAGGCCTTAGAGGGGCCCCTTCCTTGTGAATATTAGGCAGCCCATAGATCCTAGGAGTAACAGGACTGCTCTCAATGAGCTTATGGCACAGAGAACCCACTGAGCTACTAGACTTTATGGCTAGAGCCACTGTCCTGGAGATCTTCTTCAGGGGGTTCTTGGGCAGTTTCCTATAACTGCCGCTGTTGTGAAGATGATCTAGCATCTTCTTACGGTAATCCTCCTTGTTAAGGATAACCGTAGCTCCTCCTTTGTCTGCTTTCAAAACGACAATATCCTCATTCTGATTTAAGGACTTTAGGGCATAGAATTCCTCCCTACTGAGGTTCCTACGAGGGGGCTTAGCCCTCCTAAGGACGACAGCACAATCCTGCCTAATAGTGTCCTTAATATTGTCAGGGAGATCTCTAATCCCGTATTCAACATCACAAATAATGTCGTCCACCGGGATTCTTCTCGGAGCAAGGGCGAAATTTAGACCCTTGCTTAACAGACTAAAAACAGAAGGGGCGAAAGAAAAGCAAGACAGGTTAACCACCTTATTATTCCGGGAGGAGGAGGGAAGGAACACCTCCTTGCTATTGACCGGACAAGCAATGACATCAGGGCAAGAAATAACAGGGCTACACAAGCTATCATCCTTACTACTCTTCAAACACTTATAATCCTGCATTTTACTATCAATAGAACTATTGCAAATACTCTCATTAACCTTACCTTTAGCTATATCATTAACCCTCCTACTAATATTATTATCATTGATATTATAGAGGTCCTTATTATTAACATTACTATTATTCCTATTATATATACTATTAATGGTACCGTCCTTCCTATTATCATCATTATAGCCTTCATTATTATTCTGATATGAATTAATATTATCATTAAAAATACTATTATTAATATGATCACTGCTTATATTATTAATATCATACAAATAATTATTATCATTCAACCCATTATTCAATACCTTATTATTAAAACCCCATTATTCATACTTATTCATGATATGAATTAATATTATCTTTAAACATTATTATTAAATTTCTCACGCATATATTATTAATACCATATTGAATAATATTATCATTAAATACGTTATCAAACTTAATATTTGTTAATGGTGACAGTCTGGTTTAATGAATATATATGTTTATCGTTAGTCTATTGCCCGCCCATAACTTATTTTTATAGAGTTGTTAACCGATTTTTAAGATAACTCCGTTATTTGTCTGATACGCCCAGCTTCCAATTATCCTTCCGCTGTTCGAAATAACCCCGAGGGAAGGTCAAATGAGCCGCCGTTAAATTAGCCGTTTGGAATGAGCCGTTAAATTGCCCGTTGGAATCTCTGGTCTGACTATCTTAACATGTTGTGCTGGATCTGTTTCTTCAACTTGTCCTGACTGATGAACCACACTAATTGGTTCGAAACGCGTCGGTCAATGTCTTACCTTATGTTGTTACCCGAAATCTTCTTTAAATATGATGGATCACAGAAGCCTCAATTTACAATTATTTCTATTTTTATTTTTTAATTTTATTTATTTTATTTTATTTTAATTTATTATTATATAATTTTATTATTTTTTATAGCTTATATTAATTTTTTATTTAGAACATAATTTATTTATTTGTATTTTAAAGGGGCTTGTGTCAACTCGACATATAGATGTACGAAAAAACTTTCATATCTCCCTCATACTAGACCATCTTATTTACAATTTATAATTGAAATCATAATAGATCTATCTAGTACAGATCTAACATGAGCAGAGAGGGATCAAATTTCTTCTAGTGAAAATTTCTTTAGAGTACAAAATACAATACATAATTTTTGGTTGTTTAAATTGTACTCTTAAATAATATGTAGAGTATATATATAGGACCAAATAAACATTTTAACCATAAAATCTTATTTTTTCATAGCCTATACATAATTTTTTTTAAATGATATATAATATATACATAATTGACACTAAAATGTATTACATAACATGTACATTTTATAGCACAAATTAAAATGGTTTTTTAATATTTAACTCATTTCTAATTATATGCCAATATTAATTTGTATTAAAATATTTTATCTATATCCTACATTGAATATTGTTTATATACATCATTAAAATATTTTATTTTAACAAATTAATTTCTATATATAAATATATATGAAGTTGATATTGACATAAATTAGTTAACATAACATATATATTCAAATATTTTATTTAAATCTCCTATTGAAATATTTTTGAAAACTATAAGGTTTAAACATCTTACTCACAACAATTTTCTACTTCCAATTACTTTACATCATATTAATTATTTTTATAGCCTATATTGCTTTTCTATTTGGAGTATAATTTATTTATTTTTATTTTAAAGAGGCATGTGTCAACTCGATTGACAAACAAACTTACACATCCCCTCATATTGGGTTGTAGAATGAGCCTCCCATCTCAATAATTAACTATTAAGACTTCATATGATCAACCACATTTCCTTAGCATGCTATAATATCACTAGAGCTTTAGAAGTATCTAATAATTATAATTTGGAAGGAGAGTTAAATTATAAGGGAAATGAAATAAATTATTGGATATCAAGAAAGGGTTACATAACTGTTTTTTACTAGATCAATCATTAGCTTAAGAAGAGCATAATCTAAGTTAGGGAAATGAGCTTTGTGGTAGGTGAATTATGCACAATGACACTATCATCATGTACCACTACTTGGTTTACAAGAAGGAGGGTTTTCAGTTCTCCATAGTTGCATGGGTATCGCTCCCAGGCATTGGAGAGCACGTACCCGAAGCTCCCCATCTCATGGGAGCTTGGGAGCTGATCGTAAATGCTCTAAAACTATCGGGAGCTTCAATAGGTACTTTGGAGCTTTTCGGGAGCTTCACTTCAACTGGTTTTTGGTGTTTTGGGAGCTTCACTGCAATGAATAAGTGCAAACTTAGGTGTATTTGACATTGCCATCTTGGGTGCTACTTAAACTGATGGAACTATCTGAAGGAAAGAGTATTCTGCTCGGTTTAGATTTGGATATGGGTCCAAAACTAAGAAAAGAAACATGTTTATGGAAATCCCTTCTATCCAAATGAAGATGAGGCATCTCACCAATCCAGATATTTGTCATTGGTAAGCTATTCATTCTCCTTGTATACACGGATGGCGGATGGATATAAAAGAATTTAGGAAGATTGTTGGCCACTAGAAAAACCATCATTATCGTCCATGCTGAATGGACAAAAGATGAAATACTAAAGAAAAATAATAGTTGAAATATAAATATGATGAAAAAACAATTTTTAATTTAAATTTCATATTTATTTAAGTATAAAATATATATTAAGTTGGAAATTTATAATTTTATTATAGAAACTCTTTTCAATTACTATTAATATATGTTGTATTTTTTCTTATCTCTATTATAATTAGATGTAATATATATAATATTCGTGAGGTTACATCAAGGGCGAAGAATTGAATCAATGACTTAACATATAGAGTTGCATGAAATCACCTAATAATTGAGTAAAAACAACCTTTTTTTCCAGTTTGAGAGTTTTGCATGTTTGTTTGCTGAGAAGGAATTTGATTGAGAAATTTTTTATGGATAAATTATTTAATTTTTTTTGCAATGTTTCAAAGTTCAATCTTTTACATGTTTCTTTGCATGATGGAATTTGATTGGCAAGTTTTGGATGAAAATAAATAAATTATTTTATTTTTATTTTTAATATATGTTAAATTTTAAAATATTATATTATTATATCTGCCAACTTGACATTTCCTGTAAAAATTTAGGGAATACTTCTAGCTGTGCCAGATACTCATTCTCACGTATCAGAAGTACACACGTATAAGAAGTACCCACCTACTGGAAACATAGAAGTTCTCCCAAAAGCATAAAAAATCTCCGACACATGATACATGTCCCAAATAAAAAAGCAACGAAGGAAGAGTGGATCTAGATGATATGGATAATATAACATTTGCTTCCAACCTATGTGACTGTAGAGAAGTTTTTAAGATGCTACGAAATATGAAATTTAAACATTTGAAATCAATGGTGAACATGTTTCTTTAGGAAAATGTAGACATGCTTCAGTTCTTACACTGCGTGTTTAGTTATACACATGATGTAGAGGTAGACATTTATACATTTTTTTTCTATTTTTTTTAAATATTCAAGCAGATATTGAGTAGTTCATTTCTTTGAATTTCAATTTCTCTCTTTTAAATGGATGAGTGCAGTTAAGGAGGAGATCAGGGTTTTTATTTGAAAAAATTTAAGGAGATTGACTCATAATCTGAATTTACCATTATTTGTGTTATTTTGATGTGGCATTATAAAAAGATAAAGTGATCTATGTTTCTTTCTTGAAGAAGTACAAAAAAACATTATAAACAAGAACATGTTATTAACTTTTAGAAAACTAATGTCTCACAAAACATTAAAAGACATAAGATGTAAGATGGTACATGTACCTTTTACTCAATGAGTGAAACTCTTTTTCTTTCAATGAATTTGAAAATATAACAATTATCATTTACCCCTAAAGTTTAGAAATTTCCCCTAAAGGTGCAAAGATGCACTGAAGGAATAGAAGGGACATGTATATTTTCTTTAGTAGCATGTACATGTACAAAAAGGGCACCCAAAGATTACATTGCAAAATCAACATTTCTACTAATAGAGAAAATTGAAGAAATGAACAAGTTTTTCTTAATTAGTTGCTTGAAAAAAGGAATATACATCATTGCTATTTATAGTAGAAAAGTTTGCTTTAATGAACATGTAGAAAAGAATGTTCAAAATATATCAGATAAGGTTTCTACATAAACTTCCAAGTTTCAATATCATTTTATTAGATCTCTAACATCTTTCCCATCATTCCACTATCTTTGTAAAACTAAAATGAACCTAATATGTTCTTTGAGTTTCATTAAGTATTCATGAAATTAATTTATAATTTTTTCCATTTTCTGATAATTCTTTAATGCTAGTGTGAATTAATTCTAATTTTTTTTAGAATAAATTAATTTATTAAAAAAATAAAAACATTGGTAAAAAGAATAATAGCTACCAAATTTAAAAGAAAATATAAAATAATAATAAGATGTGCACGAGCCAAAATAATATCATTCAAATGGTCTTGACAAGTAAACTAATCACAAATATATATATATGCTACCATACTTGCAAGAATTGAACATTAGATGCAAGCAATACATTAAACAATTCCCATTTAAAAAAATAAAAATAAATCATAGATCAATATAATACATAAAATAACCACTATGTGTTGTTATATTGTGCAATTCTCACTCAATGATATGCATGTCTCAATAGACCAAATACATATACAATAACAAGGTATATTGTTATATTGTGCAATGCTCATTCAATGATAGATATGGGTCAATAGCCATAATACATTTTACATGTTGTTAGATTATGCAATTCTCAGTCAGTGATATATATGGCTCAATAGCCATAATAATTTTACAGCCAATATATCGCTGGAAACTATGCTCAATATGTCACGGAATTCGAAAAAATGTTGGATGAACAATGTTTGAGTTTCTATTTCGAAAATCAACAATATCCATGGAATTTAAAATGACATCATGAATTATCACTTTCCTCTTCACCTTCTCTTTCGTTGAGATATATATTAAATTTACAAGAGGAGAAACATTAAGCTATTGTATACAACAAAGAGATCAATGGATACAACTTCTAAGACTACATGGTTTAGTAAATTATATTTGAAATTTTTTAATTTTTATTAATTGTATCTTCCACATGGACCTACCTCAAACTAATAAAAATTTTGGCTTCTCTATCGTTGAGATATTCATTAAATGCACAAGAGAAGCAACAAGAAGGTAATTTATACAACAATTAAATTAATGGATACAACTTCGAAGAATACATTCTTTTGTTAATCATCTTTGAATTTTTTTTTTTTTTTTATCAATTTTATATGACCACATGGGTACTTGAACCACAACCAATTATATTTAAAGAAAAAAAAATTAAAAAAATTTTAATTTCAAAAGATTGATAGAAATATAATTTTTTTTTTACAATAAACAAAAATATAGAAATCAAAATTAATTTATATACATAAAATTACAATATTCAATTTCAAAGGTGAGTATAATAGAGTCTATTAAACATTTAATAAAAAGTTAATTGCAAATAAAAGATAATTTAAAATAAAAGTATTTATCCTTATAAATATAGGTAATTATCATTTAGGAACTATTTCAATATCATATGGATGATTCCACTATCATCCATGAAAGAAGAGTTTGCAAAATTCTCAAAAATCAAAAGAAAAAATTTGCTATGAATGATAAATATATAAGTATTAAAATAAGTTCAATGACTATAGGGTTAGAATTAGTGAATGGGTGGATTTATTCAAGTTGCATAGCTATTAATTTTGGTAAACAAAAGTTATGAAAAATAAGTTTTATTGGTAGTAATTTTTAAGAATTACAAAATATTAAAAATTTAAAAATTATCATTGAAAACAGGAGGCGTCATGAGATCAATTAAAATTTCTGTCAAAACTATAAGTAACCTAATGATGCTGGTATAAATATGTTGGATAAATCATTAGAAATTAAAGAAATAAGTTAACTCACAATTTAAAAAATTGTTTTTCCGTCTAAAATTTAGAGAGAAGTTATGGCATGATAAAAATTTAGAGGCTGAGATGAAATTGAGATACAATAAGGAGATGATCAAACTTAATTTAAAAAATCAAAATTTCACCTTGGGAGTTGAAAAAAATTATGTAGATAATTTCACAATGTAGATAATTATAATTTAAAAAATTATTACTTAATAAAGTATTAGTTAAAAATATATGTATATGTGTGTGTAACTTTGTGATTCGGGAGTGTTGAATATGAAAAACACTTTCTCTTAAAATGTCTTAACTTAAATAAAATTTTTAAAATATTTACTACAATACCAACTGTGTTAATGTTTTAACTTATTAAATTGATTATGGATTTGATAATTTATTTCTCTAAAACTTTTCAATTAACAAAATATTAAAAAAAAAAAAAAATTATTTACCTTTTTTAAGGAAAAAAGACAAATCCAATCTCAATAAATGTTGACCATCATCATTTTCAATTTCAAAATAAAATTTGAAATTTGTTTTTAATGTAAATTCAATAAAATATAATCATATCTCTCCTCAAAAAAACAAAAACCTCCAATGTAATATATAATAAAATAGATGACTTATGAATTGAATTGAAATCT
Organism: Pinus taeda; assembly: GCA_000404065.3. Classification (NCBI taxonomy): domain Eukaryota; kingdom Viridiplantae; phylum Streptophyta; class Pinopsida; order Pinales; family Pinaceae; genus Pinus; species Pinus taeda. Next base: position 15,865 of record APFE030041309.1, read on the forward strand.
TCATATATAAAAAGAAAAATGCAACCCCACTTAATTTAACTCATAAAACTATTTTTTTAATTATTAACCAATAAAAATACACACTTCACATTTTCATCAATAATCAAAGAAATAATAATGAACTCGCATCTTTTTGTGCAAACTTGACACTCAAAGTAACATTGCCATTATTTAAATATGGGTACCGAAAGAATGAAAAGCAACTATCTACATTGTCATGATTTGAACACGGCTAGTGAAAGAATGCAATAACAATCTATGTTGTCAGAGTTTCATTTAGTGAAAGAAAGAATATCAAACTACACTTAAAAATATCAGTAAAAATTAATTATATTATGTATGTGTCCATTAAGATATGTTGCTTGTTTTTAAAATTAAAAGTTCCTTCTAATTATTAATGATCATTTAGGAACTATTCTATTGTAGAAATCAAATTAAGTCAACTTCTACACATTTTCTAGCAGCATAATGATTCTTTTTATTATTTTTAATGAAAGAGAGTGGGTGGATTCTAAAAATCCAACAGGAGAGGGCTAGAAATAAAAGGATGAGAAAATAATGGGAATGAAGAAGAGACATGGTTGCGGTAGCATGATGATTTGAAAGAGTGGAAAATTTAAGTTGCAACAATCTGATATTAAGGGTATACCCAAGTTAGATATGACAAGAGTTTTGTGTGATAAAGGCTTGCTTAATAAAAACACTTATCTCTAGTTCATCACTAAACTAATATAATTCATCACTATTTCTATTTCGAGTAAGTATTTTTTTGCACAAAACCAATAATGATTTCTTTAAAGCAGAAAGTGATGGTTGTCACCTACTTTTGTCTTGTCTCCCATGTTCAAAGTAGGTTTCAATTTTTTGAGCATAAAATAAACTTTTCCTAGAAGATCAACTATTCTGTTGAAACCTTGGGTTCCATTTGTTCATACCAATTATAGTATGTTTATTTTCAAAAAAGAATTCTTTTGGCTTACACCTTGTGGAACTTGGTTTGATGAATGTGCATCTTTTCTTCATACTCTTAAACTTTGGAGTTGTTTCCTCAATAAATTTCATATATTTCCACCAAAATAATGATTACATATTTAAAGTTACATTGTATATTAACCTAGGTTTCAATGTGCACTTAGAAAAATTTCAAAATGTATTAAACTATAGTAAAAATTTAGTGAGACTCAACGAATAAAACTTTTCACTTCTAGTCAACACTCCTTTAGTTAATTTCTATGATTCACAACTCATCTGAAATGAAATCTCTTCATATAGTGATTTTGAAATTGAAATGTATGTGTAGTAAAAAGAAGTTGCATATATCCTCCTATAATTTGACTTAAAGTATGAAACTGTGGCCAAAAAACTCCTAGATTATCACATAATTTCACTCAATTAATAAGCAATAAAATGAAACAAATCTCAAGGATTTTAGCTTAGTCAATGTCGCCTTGTGTTTCCCATATATTTCCATTAGGAGGTTGGATTCTATGAGAGGCTCCAAATATGCTATCAATTTCTTGTTTTGTGAGGCTCCATCCACTTCAAATAATTACAAATAAAAATGACACTGAATTTAATGTGTCCAACATTTTTGGAAATTTCAATGACAATGTTGATAAGAGTTAAAAAAATTAATAAATTCTTAAAATTGGATTTCATCTTCATAAATCTATTATAATTTAGCTTTTTAGGTAGCAATGTGAAAAACAAATCGATCAAAAATTCTACTTTCAACAAAGATATTACCAAGATTCCAATAAATCTTCTTGCAGAGAATGCTATAAAAATCTAAATGAAAGAGCAATTACTCTTTAAATAAATTTTCTAGAATTTAGTAAAATTATTGTAATATTCTTTAGGAACAGAACATAACTAATAGCAAATTTTACTAAACATAATAGTTTAAAATAAATTTCCTCACCCTATATTGAGCCTTTTCTTCGTCCGACCACGTGAGGACCTCCATGTGCTCTTGGGGACATTCCAGGCCCACTCAAAACAAGATAAAACAAGTTGGAATAAATCGCTACGACTCGCTGAGATTTACTTAGGTAAAGAATAAGAATAAGAATAAGAATAAAAGGGCATGGGATTGGAAATACATATCTGATCAATTTTCATAGCTGTAGGTAGGTACAAGCAGAGTATTTCCCCATGGACATCAATTCTAGCAAAAGTGGACTACTAAATTTTGTCGATAACACGAAGAAAGTCTAGAAATTGGACAACTTGTATGGGAACAATGGCAGGAGATATGTTATGACCAGGTTGTGGAGTCATTCATGAAGGAAAGGAAACCACACGCCATCCTAGCTAAGAGGGCCTTCATGTTGTCCATCTTTCATATGGGATCGACACGATAGTCTGTAATATAGAATCAGCATTACAGAAACACGTCAAACAATTAATTAATATAATGTGTAACCTAATATATTTTTGATGTTTTGTTTGTCGAATCGATGCCATTAATTACAAAAATGCACTATATCCCTCCATTAATTACCTTGCAGTACCTATTGCTGCCCCATTGATGGATGTTCTTGTCGGTGACCATTAGTGAAAATAACACACCCGGGCTATTTCAATGTGTTTAAAATTAATTTTATAGAAGAAAATGATGTGTTCTCATTGGTTCAGGTGAACAGTGTTTTCCTAACCAACTCCATAGAGAAAATAGCTTTGGTGTAATCGCCTATTATTATATATATCATAATGTAAGAATGGCTCAACGGCTAGTGGAATTTGAGTGGTTATAATCACCTATTATTATATATATCATAATGTAGCAATGGCTCAACGGCTTGTGAAATTTGAGTGAATAACCATCATGATTTGAGTTTAACAAACAAGAAGAATACAAGCTAGGTCATCCTTGCTATTTATTATTATGTTTTCGTTGCTTGTATTCATTCGTCTTTACCCCTCACACGTCCATAGGCACCTTCAATTCCAATATTTCCGTAAGAATCATATGTGCATTTTAGTAGACCTAATATTCATTGAACTATATTTTAATTTTTTTTAAAGATGATGTTCGAACACCAATTAAAATGTATTCAAAACTTTTAAGATTGTATCATCATGCATGCTTTCTTATTGAAGTTCCATTTTGCAATTGTTGCAACAAATTTTTAAACTCATTTGGAAATGGAAGGTTTTTTAGAAAACTAAAATTTTGTAACGTAGTTTTCTCTCTATTTCACTCTCGATTTTCTTCTACATAGCCATTTAACTCTATTTGTTTACTAGTCATATATGCTAGTTATTAGGTTTGTGTGACCAAGGATTACTTATTATGATTATGATGATTTTTCTTTTGGACAAGAAATAATGGCATTTATGGAACAATAAGATCAATCGTTTTTGTAAAATATGTAATCTATTTTCAAAACAAAATTAATGTAGTAGTTTATTTATATTTCATTTTTATAAATTTTATGTTTATTATATTATATATTATATGTTATGTGTGTGTGTATATATATAGAAATGGAAATACAAATTCCTTAATCTATTTTACAATGATAAGGGAGATTGGGTTGTTTTTGTATATATTCATTTACCATTATAAAATCGCTTCCAAAAAGGATGAAATTTTGGTTGTTAATGGTTGATTTTTTTTTTTTTGTATTAATAATATCTTTATATTTTACATGTTCTTTTAAGTAGTTTTTAAGTGGCTTTTTGAAGCTTCTGGTGGATTTTGGTTTTAATCCATCAAAAAATTGTAATCTAATCCTTATTTGTGTTGTTTAAATTGGTTTTTTGACTGCATAAATGGATTCAACACCATCATAAACCCTTCGAGCCCTTTGATTGTGAAGAGCTCACTCGTCAAAATTGTGATTTCAATGAATTCCTTAGACACTACTCTATTTTTTTATTGTATATTTATGATGATTTTAAAATTTTAGTGCGTTTTTGTTTAGAGGTATTTATTAATAATTTATAATTTAATATTTATTTTAATTAATTTATATGGATTAAAAGTTTTTTTTATTTTTTTTATTCTATAGTGGAAAGATATTTTTTATAAATATATATATAATTAATTTAAATTCATAATTAAAATATATTTTCAAGAAATATAAAATTGTATTTTATAATTTGTTAATAGATTCATTATTTATGTTCCTCATTTTTTTTTCGATTTTTTTTAATAATTATGTGAAATGTATATTTAAAATTCATAGTTAATGCCATATTCTTAGTCCTCATCTATTTTTTTTGTATAGAAAGTGGAAGTATATATATTTTACTTCAAATATCATAATGAATCTATTATTCTCTATTTCACATCAGAAAATAAATTGGGTGAAACTATATATTGTTAGATTATAAATTTTTGTAGAGAATGGTTTCATTTATGTATGGATATATCATGTGAAATTTAGGTATGGGACTTAGGGTTCAAGCTTGGTTATGGAATATTTAGGATTAGGATAATGAAGAATTCCTAGGATTGACAATTTAGACATAAAATTACTATTTAGGGTCTTGGGCTTAAGGTTATGAAAGAATAAGGTTAACTAATAGAGCTATGATAGATTACAATAGTTTATGTTAGTTAAGGTAGAGCATGTTAGGTTGACGAAGGTTAGGTTAAGGCAAGGTAGGATAGGGTTTTTTTAGGCTAGGATATTGAAGGGTATCTTAGATCAAGGTGTGTTAGACCTGGTTAGCATAGGGTATGATAAGTTAATGTAGAATGGGGTTATGTAGGGTGGTTTGCACTCGATTAATTCAAGGATATTAAGGTAGGCTAAATTGTATTAGGAAATTTGAGTGTTAGGTTAGGCTCTAGTAGATTACTATACATTATTTAAAAAA
>APFE030041315.1:3823-28716 GCA_000404065.3 Pinus taeda
AAAAACAAACAACAAGCTTCTCCCCAGCGGAGTCGCCAAATTGTTGAACTGGTAAATCCCCTCTGCGGACAGAGGTGATCCCACTAGCCCAACACGGGCCTAGCAACAATCACACAACGCTAACACGTAGGTTCCTAATTACATAAATCAGAGATCGATCATGATGGTCTACCTGGATTCCAACGCTAGTAGTTGTAGAAGAATCGCCGCTCTCGTTCCTTTGCTCCGGCTGGTCACAATCCTCACGATCCTCGTGAATGGACACCTGCACATGCAAAGAACGATACAAGCACAAGCATAAAATCTAGCATATGTAATTATATATCGGTCAGAAAAGACATAACTCAAATACCATTAAAAGACACATGAGTGGAACCATAATGATAGTCGTCTATTAATGAGTAAAAACAGAGAAAGATTACAACAAAAGGTTCTGACGTTGAACCTCCTCTGGCTGGGCAAGTAGCTAAATACGCCTTGCAAAGTGACCTCTTCTCTCTCAATATTTTGGCAGCATAACCCCTCTATACTTCTCAATTCTCACTATCACTCCAGCATTATTTCAGTACTCACAATAGCTCTAGCAAAACTAGTTGGTTTAATGCAGGGGGACAATCATTTATAGATGGAGGAGGAAGGAGTATGCATTGTATCAGGATGCCTACTGAAGATTAGTATTATCCCTGAATAGCCACTGAACTTAATTGTCATGGATAAAAAGATGACACTCGACCACTTCCATGAGGATTTTTCCCTTAGAGAACTCCATGAACAAAGAGGAAAAAACATATGAGTGCGCGCTGGCTAAAAATCATAACCAAATTTAGGTGGCGTGGGCTTTGCTCTATGACAGAGCGTTAATGGGCGCACCTCCTTTTAAGGAACTGAGTCATTGGCGCGAGCAAGACACTGTGAACCCGCGCTAATGGAAAAAGGGTACTTTTTAGGGATAATCTGCAAAAGGTGTCTTTAGGGAATATGATGTTCATACTCAGGGGAATACAATGCAAGTGTTTTTTGGTTTTGTCACTGGTCACAGGTCCATAAATGTGTCCTCCAATGTACGAAAGCAAGGGTAACAGGGACGGTGACCAACGGTGACAAATTACTGTGTAACACCCCATTTATCCATTTTAGATTTTATCTTCTCAAGGATGATTAACCAAGATTTGGAAGACATTTTCCTGAGGTATATAGGAACACCTAGGTACTTAAGTTCCTTCCACTCTCCTATTACTCTCAACCTGAGCACATCCCCTATCTTTCGTTGGATATGAGCTGAGGTATTCCATGTGTAAATCTGATTATTTATGTCATTGAAAAGCCCCCCATAAGTCGTGAGGAACTTGTCCAACATGGCTTTGAAGTGTTTGCCTATAGTTCCAGAGGCCCCTCCTAGCAGAATGGTGTCATCAGCATATTAGCCATGATTTATACTCCTGGTTCCGTAGCTTGGAGGATGTTCTTTCATACTCGAGCCTTTGACTTAGAGAATCTGCCATAATGATATACATAAATGGGGAAAGCGGACAACCCTACCTCAGACCCTAAATAGCTTTAAATAAAATCAATTACTCTTCCATTTACAATGGGAGCGATCCACGGAAACTAGACACACAATGCCACCCATTGAAAGAATTTTGCATCAAATCCCATTTTTCTCATGATTTTGAAAATAAATTCATGTCGAACCCTATCAAATACATTCACCATATCCAATTTTATTATCAATCCAGGATCACCCCTTCTCTAACTAGAGACCATTGCTACTTGGATTAGGATAATGTTGTCAAAAGTTTATCTGCCTGGGATAATGCCTCCTTGGTTTATCAAAATAAGATGAGGGAGAACATTTTTTAGGCGGGAAACCAAGAGTTTGGAGATTATTTTTTAGGAGGAGTCGCAAAGAAAAATCAGTCTGAATCCCGAGGAGGAGGGATTTGAGTCTTTAGGAATTAAGGATAAACAGGAAGAATTAATACTGCCTCCCATGCAAATGCACTTTAAAGAATATCCAATCATTTGGCACAGATATTTGTTGATGAGATCCTAGAATTTTTGTGAGAAACTTGTCGAGAAGCCATCTGTTGTTGAAATAATAATTTCAACTACAGAATTATTTTTCCTTGCGATGCGATGAGATCGCAGATCGTAAATCGCATGCTTGCTTGGAGCCTTCGTCTGTTCACTTGATTTCTACGATTGCGATGTTGCGATGCGATACGATCGCATATCGCAGATCGCACCGAAAGGTTAGTGCTTCATTTTCCTGTTCCACAACGAATGCATTTTCGCGATGCGATCAAATCACAAATTGCAAATCGCAAATCACAACGTTAAATGGTTGAAGTACAAGGCTGCAAAATGAAATTGACATGAAGTAAAAGCTTCATTTTTTACCGCCGTTTTTGTCAGTAAAACAGTAAATGAAATTTACTGTGGGTTGGTAAGTTTTGGTAAATATTTTAATTTTGTTTTAGCGGGAGTATGGGCACAAGTAAAAGCTGGTAAAACCATTTAATTTAATTTTTTTTCTTTTACGGAAGCATGGCAAGAGAAAACAGATGTAAGTTTTTTTTTTGTTATCATATATATATGTAATGTTTGTTTGTTGACAATGTAATTGTAAAGAGAGGCACAACAGTGCGTATGTATAGTTTTGTGGGTGCAAAGGAAAAACTCGCCGCAGCGAATGCAAGAAGAATACACACAGCAATGTGAAGTGATTGTAATATGGGGTTGTTCTGAGAATGTAATGGTGTGAGAAATACGCACAGAAGTGCGAAGTAAAGAGAAGAGAATGCAACAATAGTGAATGTCATTTCTTCATTCTCTGGGGTTGGGTCCTGGCGTATATCCTCTTATTTTGTTGTTTCTTGATGCTTTTCTTCCTCCTCTTCATACTCTATGTAAAATAATTTCTTCTCAACACACTTATGACCTTTAGTGCGTTTGTTATCATAGTTGTAAAAAAGCCCTTTTTCTCTTTTTTCTTCCAATTGTTGTGGTGTAAGCCTTGTAGGTTGTGAAAGGCTAGGAGAAGAAAAACTTTCATAATTATAGTCGTGAGGGGTGGGATTCCTTGTTTCCATAATTTTTCTTTCAATTTTTCTTGCCCACTTGAATGCCTTCTCCAATGAATCAAGTTCCCGAAGAGGAACCTCATGTTGAATGGTATCCTTTAAAGTACCTATGAAGACATCAATCCTTTGCTTCTCTTGAATATCATTTACCCTTATATTCAATTTTTGAAAGTCCTCAATTTGCTCTGCCATTGAACACTTTTGTTTGAGATTTATCAATTGGCTAAAGAAGGTGTTTCTCTTTGTATCCTCATAATGTGTTATCATTTCCTCCGTGAAAATTGACCATGTAATAAGTGGTTTATGATAACAAATCCCTTTATACAATAAAAATTGATCCGGTTCTAAATATGAAGATGCAATACGTACCTTTTGTAATAGTTGCACCTCATGTAGATCAAAATATTGCTCCATCTGTAGTATCCAATTTACCGAATCCTTGCCATCAAACTTCCTCATATTGCATTTTCTTGATTTTAGGAGCTCGATCTTGAAATGACTATAAATCTGTAATTTCGGCTCTTCCAGTTTTGAACTTGCGACCTGCGGTAGCCCTCTGTTTTATTTTCTTTTCCTCGTTTTTTTTTTGTCTCTATTTCTATTTCTATTTCTTTGTTGTTGTTGATGTCCACCATTTCCTTTATCTATATTGTTGTTAGTTCCTTTATCTGCATTAGCATAGCTTATTGGCTCTTTTCCTTCAACATTCTTGGTGCTTTATTCTCCTTTATAACTTATTAAAAAAATTATATTGAGATAACATGTCATTGTCCTTTTCTAGATCATTTCTTAATGAGCCAATCTCAACTTATAATTGTTAGAAAACTTAAAATGGCAGCTTATTAATATTTTTTTTTAACCTTGATATTTGCTTGTGGATATTTAATTATCTTCTTTACGTTCTTTAGTTATATCTTTCCATCAAACAATATCAAGAATAGAAACAATAATAGAGGACACAAATATAGGCTCTTGGCTAGGGAAAAACCCTTCCAAGGGGAAAACCTGAAAACTCTTCTCTTCTTAGAATAGACTTCAAATGAGATACAAAGACCCAATCCCTAGACAAAGTCCTTCTCCAGTACCAAGTCAGCCCTTCCTCAAGTCCTTCTTTGAAATTGTAACTTCGACCTGTCAGCTTCAATACTGCAACTTTCTCTACAATTATAATCTAGCGTCCTCTTGAGACCTTCCAAGAGAAAGAAATCTCCTCCTAAGTCCAACGAGGTGTAAACAGATTTTCATTCCTTCTAGCTACAAGATGTTTCACCTCATCCTACTACAACTCGGTCCTGCAACTTTGACTTCTTTCTGTAGCTTAGAAACCCCATATTTTTGCACGTGTGATAGAGATAGAACCCAAAAACCAAGAAATGTTGTCCTTCGTACTTCTCTTTAACCTTGGATGTCCTTCTTACAACAACCCAACTATAGATCGAATTCTTTCTTGATAGATTGAACTTGTGTGTGTCTCTCCAAATGAGGTCGAACTGCTCCTTTATATAGCCTTGTCAAGGGGTTGAATTTCCTCCTATAGGTCGACTTGATGTTCCCAAGGCCAATTTTTACTCTTAGAAATTCCAGGACTTTCTAGACTCAAAAATAATTCTTTTTACAATTACAAATTACTCAGAAGGGTCTTATAAACATGATGTTTACTCCTTTGACTCATGATAATAAATCCTAAGACCTAACAAACCCTCTAAGCACGAAGAACATGATTTTACCTAGAATACCAACAATATTTAGCATGAAACCCATGCTTTAATAACAAATTTTTCTTTCCTTTTCTTGTTTGTTACATAGGATACATATTAAAATGACTATAATAACAATTATGAAGACCAAAACTAGTTACATTTCAATTAACTAGCTACCAATTACATCTTCAACTATTTTGGCTTCTTATTGCTTAGTCTTCATGATAACAATATTTTTTATTAATTCACCATTATTGAGTTACTTGTCTTCATATTCTTCAAGCAATTCCTTTTACTTTAGCTTTGTCACTATAAGCCTCTTAATCTCTTATAAAATAGATATAAGTTTTCTTCTAAAATATATCTTCTCATCAAGGTCTTGTTCATCATTTAATTCAAAATAAATATCAAATTCATGGTATGTTTTCATTTCATCTTCTTAGTTCTTAGAATCTAATGACTCCTCCATAGTCCTGAGTAGACTCCCTTTTGTTGAGAAACCAATAGGGCAACATATTAGGGTTGATTTATCCTACTTGATAATTGCTTGTGAATATATGTTGGCTTCTTATTACTTTTATTATGTTCTCTTCATCAAAAAATACCAAAACATAAACCATGAAGATCAAAAAAATATAATGAACACAAGATATAGGCTCCAAGCTAGGGAAAAACCCCAAAAGGAGGAAAACCCAACCAACTTCTCTTCTTGTAGAATCAGATCAAAGTGAGAAATCCAGGACCCACAAAACAATACCAAGACCTCCAACACAACACAATTAAGCCCTCCTTCAAACCTTCCTAAACCAAGTCAAATCTAACGAAGTCAACGATGGTCAAAGCTCTTAAAATTTGGTCGCACTCTACTTTTTAGCCCCTGCAACAAGTCTACAATTTTGGGCCCCTGCAACTAGAAATTTTCACACGTGTGGTAGAATTAGGGTGCAAGTTTTCCTTCTTAGCCCTTCTCTCTCTCCCCTTTGGCTTTCTCTCTTCTTTTCGTTCCTTTTTCTTGTCTTCTTTCTATTTTCTCACATAGAAATTGAAGTTGCTTGATGATGCTACAATGAGGTCAAATTCTTCTCTATATATACCCATCCAGGAGGTCGAATATGTCCCTTCCAAGACCGACTTGGTCTTATGGATGGAAAAATGACTCTTTTGACTCAAATAAAATTTGTTTTCTTCTTTCTTTCAAAACTCCAAATGGGACTTGACTAAAGTACAATAGACTGATTCATGAAAATTTTCTTTTAAGTCAATAAACCCTAGAAGCATGAAGAACATGCTTGAATAATTAAATAATAATAATAATAATTTATTTTTCTTCTTTTGTTAATTCATGAAATACATAATGATACAAGTACAATGATAATTATGAAGACCGAACCTAATTATATTTTTCAACACTCCCTTTTAACTAGGGAGGTATTCATAATTACACAATAGGAAACAAGGATACTCTCAAATTGAAATATTCTCATAAGAAGAGTTTGGATTGATAAGCATCATTAAGCATCATCATCACAACCAGCATTGCTAATTATAAAATAGCAAGGCCTTGACAGGTAAGCTCTAACTCTCTACAATATTAGAGCACAATGTTGGGAGGCATATATTTTGGACACCACCACCACGACATCGCAAGGTACGTACCCCATCCAGATGTTCACTAGGTATGTCCTTACATGACTATTCTTATCTTGGATTCCAAATTCTCAAAGAATATTGGTCCTCCTTAGGACTACTCTTATCTTTGATTCCCTATCCTATCCTCAAAGAGTATCGATCCTCAGGACTACTGTAATGTTGGATTCCCAATCCTCAAGGAGTATCGGTCCTAGATTCTTATCCAATCCTCCATTATACCTACTAATGCCTTCACTATAATTGCAGTTATTAGTCTTGGCCTAGTGCATGACACAGAGAATACGATGTCCACCATTACTCCCTCTCAACCAGGGAGGAGATCCTTTCTTCCTCTCAAACTAGAGAGATATAACCATAAGCATCAGCTTGTCTCATTCATTAACTACTTGTTTTTCCAATGGATATTTAGTTGTAGTTGCATGGTTCCTATCTTGCATCACAACATACCAAGCTTTGAACTTCTTAGATGTCAATATTCACATAGCTCTTATCTTGTCATCAATTCAAACATATTATGGAGCCAAACTCAATCTATCTTCATGATAGGTTTTTTTCCTTCATCCTTTTAAAAAATTATAACACTTTCCACTAACCATTAATAGTATCTTTATTAGAAATATTATTTGTTGAACTAGTCAATGTAGAGATAATTATAGCTCCCTCTATCCATCTAGGGAAAGTTAAATTCTTCTATATCAGTATCAAATCCATCATACCACCAAGTGACCAACAAGCTATCTCATGACTTCCTGTATAAATTTGTTGTATTTCCTGCCTTTACAGTGTACACACTTTAGCTATATATTCTTCCTAGAAGTCATGCCATATCCCAAACATATTTCCTCATCATCAGAATTTCCAAAACAAATGATGTCACTTCAAATTTCAAATTGTAAGATCCTTCAAGCCATTTCGTGCTTCTAGCTCCCTTGCAGTAGTCATTATCATCATCCTCTTATTCTTCATGAGACCATATCGGATGTTGATAAATATCAGCACGTGTTCTTCCCATATGTCATGTTACTATCTATCAAACAACCATATGGAGAGTCTTGACTTTCCAGTCTAACAAAGTCATACCATGCTTATGCTCCAAGTATATTTTTGCATCTATCTCTTCCTTCAATACTTTTTGAAGATATGAATCTTTAATGAAGAAATTTTTCTAATATAGGCATACTTCTTTTCTTCGTGTTGAATTCCTTTGAATGAAATTGTATATGAATGATGAGGATTCCTTCCTTAAAATGAGAAATGTCTCATTTAGGTTTCCATGTGTTTTCTATACTATCTCCATATCTTCATATTTCTAGACTGCGTTCGATGCTACTTCCATAAGATTCTTAGTGGAATATACTTCTTCCATGTCATTATGATTCTTCCATTCTTATGATTGAAATAGAATATCATATTGTAAGAACTTCTATGACCTTGACTTTCTCAATGGATCTACTTATATAGTAAATCCTTGTAGTCATTCTTTGCTAAATCAATGCTTCTGGATTAACATGATATAAATGTAGTTGTTGCATGAGCTATAAGGTGCTTGATGGTTCAAATCCTTCTATCCTTGATTTTCTAGATGTTTAGATAATTTCTTCCTACATTTTGATGAGATGCAACTGACAATGTAGACTATGACTCTTCCAACGACATATGCTTCTTTCCATGATACCATAATTTGTAAATCCAAAGATTCTTCTTTAGATGTAACTGCAATCGCTACTGTAATTATCATCTTCTAATAAAAGAGAAAAAATAACTGCTTGTAGACATGGTAATAGTAAAATCCTTTAGTTGTAGAGGTCCTTATGATCTTTACTCTTCAGTTTCCACTTAAATTCTTCATGTCCTTATGCAACATGAGCTACCCTTCTTTATTTCCTTTTGTTTTTCTTATTATTCTTAGGATCCATGGGACAATCCCTTTTAAAGTGTCCATATCCATTGCACCCAATGCATTGTACTCTGGGCATGTCTCTGCCTTCATGTGGTTGATTGTTGTTGTTGTTGTATTTTTAACAAGGTTCAAATCTTCCAAATTTTCCAAACTTCTTCTTTGACCTAGCAGCAAAATCTTGAGATTGTTGATTGTTGGGTTCGGTGTCCTTGATTGTTCTAGAATACATAAGGCCCATATCTCATCAAAGTTTGGAGTATATTTTCTTGAATAGATGTTGGTCATAAAACTGCTCCAATCTGAAGGTAGAGCATTGATTACACATGTAGTCAATTCAAGATCAAATATTTCTTCCCCAAGCCCTTGTATTTGACTTCTCAATTTTGAGATTTCCAGAAGGTATGAAGCCAAGTCTTCATCTTTTAACAACCTTGTTTTATAAAGTTGATTCCTCAAAGATATTTTCTTACCTGTGGTATTGACTGGATATAGTTTTACCAATTTGTCATAGAATTCTCATTAGAGAAATTTTGAGTTCTGAAATGGGCCTCCTCAGGAATAATATAAAATAATAGTGGAAATAATAAAATAAGATTAAATTACATCATCAAATTTTAGAGGAAAAAAACAAATCAACTCATATTTTAAACTTATCTCCCTATGATTTTACTCAAATTTCGAGTGGGAGCACTCATTGGATGCAAAATTCAATTCCTTATATAAGGATTATTCATGTTTCATACGTTCAATGGACCTTGCTACACAAAAAATGACAAATACAATAAAAACATGATGGCAATCACATTTTTTCATGTATTTCTCATTTTTCATGTAGTAGGGTCCATTGAAAGTATGCAACATGGGTACTCCTTGGATGAGGAATTTAATTTCTCATCTAACAAGTTCTCCCGCTTGAAATTTAAGTAAAAACATATGGAGATAATTTGAAAATACAAGTTGAAAAAAAAATAGATTTTTATTTTTTATTTTTTAATACTTTTACTTTTTTACTCCAAAAATGGTGAAACATCCCCCATGGTTGCCATCATCATATTGAATCCTATTGGTTCTTCTAAATTTAAATTTGGCTGTACATTTTTTTTAGGACCATCTTTTACCTCGAAATTCTCTAATGTTTGATGTGGCAAAATCTACAACAAAGGGGATAAGATGATCCTTGATGGACTCAATGAGAATTCTTTGAAGCCTAACTTATCATTTATTGTACTTGGACAATTCTTGAGTCTTATACTTGTTTGGTTATGAAACTTTACATATAACATGATCCATGACTCCATTTTCTATGAGAACCAAATCAATTCTCTTCTTCCAAGCTTGGAAGTTTGATGGCCCATCAAGTTTATTTCCTTCCTTACAAAAAGATGCCATTTGATTTAAAGTTTGAGACATGGAGTGTGATAAAATACTTACTTATCAAAGGTGTGCTTGATCATAATTCCCTCAAGTGACTCGATGCTTTTAAGAATTTTGATGATTCCAAGAGTCTTCAAAGATGTCCTTGAATGATGACTGCTATGATGACTAGATGCTTCAAAGATGATACTTCCAAGAATGTAGATGATGTTCCAAAGAATCCGAATGTGTCTTTGAGTGATGTATTCAATATATATGTCTTTAATCTACTATGATGATTCCTTCAATGATGGATGATGGGTGGGAAAGAGCCACCAATGATAAGAGAGAGAGGTAGTTGCTACAATAGTATTCTTCAAAAGTGAATTACGGTATTTGAGTCTTATTCCCCTTTCCTTCTGAAAATGATATTCCCCAAAGTAACTTATGTAAATGCCTAGAATAATTGTTGTAGAGATGCCTTCAAATGAGCCAACAAAAGTGATCTTCAAGCTGAATTTTCCTCACCTTAGCTCTGCTACCATGTTGAGAAACCAATAGGGCAACAAATAAGAGTTTATTTCTCCTACTTGATAATTGATTGTGAATATATGTTGCCTTCTCATTACTTTTATTATGTTCTCTTCATCAAAAAATTACCAAAACATAAATCATGAAGATCACAAAAAGATAATGAACACAAGGTATAAGCTCCAAGCTAAGGAAAAATCCCATAAGGGGGAAAACCCATTCAAAATCTCTTCTTATAGAATCAGACTAAAGTTATATATCCAAGACCAAGACCCTCCATAAGACCCAAGTCAACCCTCCTTCAACCCTTCCTCAACCAAGTCAAATCAAACCAAGTAAATGATGGTCAAAGCTCCTCAAATATGGTCAAACTTTGATTTTTAGCCCCTGCAACATGTCTGCAATTTTTGGCCCCTACAACTATATGAAATTTCCACACGTATGGTAGAATTAGGGCATAAGATCACAATATTCCTTTTGGACCTTCTCTCTATCTCCTTTGGCTTTTGCTCTTCTTTGCTTGCCTTTTTTCTTTTCTTCTTGTTTTTTTATTGCACAAAAATTGAACTTTCTTGATGGTGCTACAATGAGGTTGACTTTGTCTCTATATATACACATCCAAGAGGTAAAATTTGTCCCTTCCAAGGCCGACTTGTCAAGGCTTGGTCGACTTGTTGTTATGGGTGACAGAATGACTCTTTTGACTCAAATAAATTTATTTTTCTTCTTTCTTTCAAAAGTCCAAATGGGACTTAACTCAAGTACAATAGATTTATTCATGACAAATTTTATTTTGACTCAAATAAAAATACATTTTTCATACATTTTCAAACTCAATTTCATAGGCTCTTTCATTAAATTATTATTGAACCAATTGTTTACACTCATATCTTCTTATCTTCTTTGATCTAACATTCAACTCCTTCTCAAACCTATTATGGAACCTAGTTCTTTACTGATTCTTCATATATGAACTTCACCTCTAGACCAGATTTGATCACAACATTCATATTTTCTCTGTATCTCTTATCCTCAAGCTCAAATCTGATCTCAACATTCATATCTACTCTCTTTTCTTTTCTTTCTCTACAACAATCTTTCTTCCTTTAACAACAGACTCTATATCTCTTATTATTTGATCCAATTGATCCTTCACCAATATCTACAACTCTTTTTAAAATTTTCTCAACATGTCTTCCCTTCTACACTACACATTTTTGTCTTCTTTCTCACAGATCCACTCAATTTGGCATAAATATATATCTGATCTCACGCTTTACAACTTTAGATATTTGTATTATGTTGACTTCAACCTTGGCACTCAAATTTGTGGCCATTTGCACTACATCTCCAACACGCATTAATAGCATTACTCTCTGCATCTTAGATATGTTATATCAAACACACTTCAAATTTTCCATCCTCAACCTTACTGCAACTCGATATATCAACTTATTTGTAAATTTAACCTTTACTTTGTACTCATCTCTTCATTCCACGCAAGTTGCCTATACTATGGCATATTCATTGGTTCTCTCTCTCTGTCTCTCTCAATTTTTCATCAACGCATGTAGTCTATGTTACCTTAATTCATGTTATACACATTGCTACGTTTATTATTCATTCCTGCAAAATTTAATTTTTTCAAAGGAATTTGGCGCCTAAATACCAATTTTCTGTCTCATAGCCCTTGATTATTAACTCCCAAATACACATATGCATGTAGGTCAAACCACAATCATAAGGCCATAAAGTACTTGGTGGAAAATCTATTTTTCCAACACTTAAACACCAACAATATTCACAGTGTTCCAGGTGATTTGGTTTGAGATATATGAATGAAAACATATCCCCACATGCCCCTACCTTATCAATAGTTAATAAACTAGGGGGTCTGATTTTTGTTGCATGCGTGGCTTAAATATCCCTATCATCCATCGAAAGCTCCAAGAAAATTCCATACGCTAACCAAATCTAACGACAAAGAATGCACTTGAAGCCCCCCCTTGTTTTTCCGAGGTTTAGTGTAGGGGGAGAGGCTCAAGATTTTTTGTATGTATATAAATCCATCATGGTGCCACCTCCAATGACCAAACTATTTAACATTATTGATATTTACAAAAATGACCCCTCGCATGAATCCTTAGGTTCTACCATGTCAACTTCTTACCACATTTCATTCCACAACATTTCCATGTGTCACTAGAAAAGAATGCCACTTGGAGACCCAAAAGGACCAAATCTTCTTGTCAATTGTCATGTTGATATGATTCCATGTCACCACTTTGCGACATTTCTTGCACTTTTTTTCCTGTGTTATGTCTAAAAAAAATTGTATCTAGGTGTTCTGTTATGTTGCATATGTACTACATGTCAGAATGCCCAAATACCCAAATACACCTCTTGAAACCAAGTACCTTACCATGTTAGCTATCCAACTCATCATCATTAATCAATCAAGCTCTTCCACCTATCACCTCTACCAAGTGGTTTCCACATCATTGTTGGTCCATGAAAGTCCAATATTTGATTGATTTGCTATGTAATTCTTTGTTATAAATCCAAAAGGTCTAGATGCCCAGATACCGTTCCCAGTGTAGAACCAAGACCAAACTGAATTGTGCCCCAAGGGATTTCAAAATAAATTTGGATTTGGGTCTTAGCTTAAGTGGTTTCCTTATGCTACCCCTAGATACATCTAGATATCCAAATATCCTGATAATCTTAAGACTTGCGCTAGTCTCAGATTTGTGAAGTCCCATATATGAGAATATCTAGATGCTTGATTGCTAAGATATCCTGAATGGCCCAAAATCATTGAATCCTCATCAAACTACTAAACATGCCTTCACTTCAAAACACCTTTTCTCCTCAATTCTTGGGAGTTTGACTAAGTGTCATATACCATTGGAAAGGTCTCTGAGAGGGCTAACCAAACAAGCACTTTTGCATGCACACAAAATGTATTGAAAGATGTGCTACTAGGTTACACAATCCACTGTCAACAAACACAAATATGTAATTACAACATCAAAAATCTCCCCCGGAACTTGTAATCACTTGACATCAATGACTAGCCTCGACATCAATGACAATTTCCAACTTGCATCATGACATTGTACATTAATTATCTGGAACATGTAAGGTGCATTTATCTTTACTGATCCCATTTTCATACATGGGGCCTTATTAATGTATTACTAAGCTAGTATGTCACATGCACATATGTGACCACAAATAGAATCCATATTCTCTCTTATCACATGTCTCTACATGCTTCTAAAAGAAACGTTTTGAATTATTTGACCAAGTCAACATACATGAGGTCAAGATACTTTTAGAAGAAATCACACCACCTCTCTCTTCTCTCTCAGACGTGGGACTATTTTAGTATGCATTTATTGGCTTCTAGAAGGGGGGCTACATGAGGTCTAGATGCTTATAGAAGAGAGGAAACCTTCTCTCTCTTCTCTCTCACACATGGGAGAGGATTAGTATGCATTTATTATCTTCTAGAAGGGGTGCTAGTGCTTTGACCACTCTTTGACCCTCATGCATGATATTTACTAACCAATAGTGGATCACTCCAATATTTTGGCCAAATCAACACAAGTAGGCTATCTCTCCTTCTTTTCTTCAATCAATCTTTTATTTTTTTCTTCTTCAATTTTCCAAGCAAGCTATAATTTTCAAGTCTTGTTTCACGGTAGCTTGTTTTGAATCAAGCTAGAAATTATACATTGTTAAGTTATAGTTTTAACTTGGCTAATAAAAAATCGATCTAATGTTTAAAATAAATATCAAGGAAAGTCAATTTCAAAAAACTGTAATATGAAGTATTGTTTCTTAGTACCTACCTCTTATGCAAAAGTAATTGATAGAATAATTTATTGTAACTAGCATAAAAAGAATACTACCATATGTAAAAAATTGTCTATATTTATTGCAATTTGGTATAGGGAATTTATTCCTTTTATTTGGACAAAAGTCTATAAATTACTCATAAAAATTAAGTGCCATATAAAACATTTTTATAACGTTAGAAAATACTAAGTTAGAGTATTACATTAATAAAAATATTTTTTTTATATATATTAATAATAAAAAGTATTTAAAAAATATAATAATTTTGTAAATTAAGTATAATATTAATATTATATGTATTTTCATTATTGTATTGTTAATAAATTGTTTTATAATTTAATATGGGAGATGTTATCACTTATTATTATGCTATAAAATGATTAAATTAAAAAAAATATATACAACATTTATGACATCCAAAAATCATTAGGATTAGGGAAAAACCTAGCACGGTAAGCAATTAAGTCTTAGCCAGTTAAGTCACTTAGCTTGAGCCTCATCAAGTGCACCAGAAAAAAAATTAGGTGGCTCCAACAGTATAAAACTAGTTGCAACTGCAAAAAAGTTGCATTGCAATGGAAAAGTATGTTGTGTACTCAGTTGAAAGGTCACTGAGGCGAAAAGATTGAGGACAATGTTCAGTGTAGCCTAAGCAAGAATATTGCATTAGTTATTAAATGAATTCAATATGAATTCAATTCATATGTCACTTTAGTTAAAGGGAAGAGATTTTAGAAATTCCTTCTAGATTCAAACTGCTAATTGTAATTTACTAAAACAATAGACTTGAATCTACTTGACTCATCAGCAGAAATAATTAAACAATCGTGAAATCATGAAGCATACAAGACAAAGAATTCAATAAACATGTTACACAAGAATTTCCTGGGGAAAACCACAGCTAAAAACCCTTGCTATTTGTATATTGCATTAGTCAGAAAATATGAGAAGATTACAATGCTTTACTCAAGCCCGAGCAACCTCCACACTATCTTTATCTATCTCACAACTTCCTAGACAATACTAAGCCAATACTTAACCAAATTTTGGCTTGCCTAAGTCCCTATTTCCTTGCATTCCACTATTAATTAGGGAAATTCCTCAATTGGAATTGTGAAATCCCAGTAGGCCTTCCTCTAACTGCATGCACCATCTATACAATTTGGATGATTATACAAATGATAGTACATTGCCCTTGAACTCCAATCTCAATTGCGTAACTCTTAGATCTAATATGCATGATTTATTTATGAGTGAATCATCAGTTAACTGTTTGAACACATGAAGCAACACCCCATTGTCTGACCTCCTACTAGTTCCTCTATTAGTTGGAACTAGTTTAACTGACCTTAACTCGATTAAATTGAATTAATTAATTGCAACTCAAAATAAACTCAACCAAGGGTCCTATAATGTAGGAGACACTCTACATGACTCAAGTTAGACCCTCAACTTGAATTAACTGAGTCAACTAAGTCAAATTAACTTAGTTAACTCGTACAAGTTGTCTTGTGATGTGGAATTACAATTTTATTCCTAATTTAATTCAAGGACAAAATTAAATCAGGGTTTTCTTGTTGAATTTTCAATACTCCCTCTCAACAAGAAAGGGATTATCAGATACCCCAATCCTACCTCTATGGAACTCGAATTTTCCTCTTTAAAGTGACTTATTCAAGATGTTTGCATCATGTTCCTTTGTAGGAATGTACTCCAACAACATGATTCTTCTCTGCACATAATCTCATATATGGTGATATCGAATCTCGATATGCTTGGACAGATCATGAAAAAATATATTCTCAGATAGTTTTATACAACTCTGATTGTCACAGTAAATCACTGTAGGATCCATCTGTTGACCAAATAACCCAACAAGGATCTTCCTCATATAGACAGCCTCACAAGCTACTTGACTAACAACCATGCACTCTGCGCCTGTTGAACTGAGTGCAACTGATATCTGCTTCATATTGTACCAAGAAACAGTTGTTGACCCAATACTGAAGACTCCCCATGATTTTCTCTTCTTATCGAATGGATTCCCTGCCCATCTGCATCTGTGAAGCCTTGCATATTCACTCCCTCTATTCGTTTTTACCAAATACAAAATGAAGGGGTGCCTCTAAGGTATTTGAACACATGTTTAGTTGCCTTCCAATAAATTTTGGTTGGCTTAACCATTGCTTGACTAAGTTGGTTAACTACAAAACATATGTTTGGTCGTGTGTTCACCAAGTACATAAGTGAACCCACACACTACCTGTAAATAGTAGACTCCACTACCTCACCTGAAATAACATCTTATTTCCTCCAATTCCTTGCTAGAGGAGTCTCCATGGGTTTGTTTCTCTCCATGTGGAACTTCTTCAATATCTCGTTGGAATTCTTTCCCTAAGAGGCAAACAATTCCTCATCTACTTGACATACTTCCATACCAATGAAACAATGCATGAGCCCCAGGTCCTTCATCTCCAATTCTCTTGCAAGATCCTCTTTGCAATATTTGACCAGCTTCTCAACACCTTTTATAATTAAATCATATAATACTATAATAAAAAATTTATGTTAAATCAAAATATGGTAAAGGTTCGCATCTACTTCACTTTTGGTGAAGCCCAACCTAGTGAAATAGTTTCAATCATGGTGTACCAAGCACGGGGTGCTTGTTTCAATCCATATAATGCTCGCTTGAGTATGCACACATGTGACTCTCTGTTGAAGATGCCAAATCCTTCCGACTGCACAATGTACACCTCTTCCTCAATCACTCCATTGAGAAATTTTTTCTTCACATCCATATGATGTATCTTCCATCCCATTTGCGTTAAAAGTGCTAGAATAGATTTGATTGAAGAGTACCTTGCTACTGGAGCAAAGGTCTCCTTGAAATCAATTCCCTCCACTTGAGAGAACCCTCTAGCCACAAATTTGGCCTTGTGTTTCTCGGCACTCCCATCTGCTGCTTGCTTTACCTTGTAAAGCCATCTGAAACTCACCACTGACTTATCTGTTGGTCCTGGCACCACTTCCCAAACATTGTTTCTGATAATGGAGTGGCACTCCTCTACCAAGGTTGTTACACAGTAAAATGTCACTGCCATCATGTCAATCTCCCTACTGTGCCATAAAACCACATTCACCTCACTTATGCCCTCTGGAATGGCTAAAAACCCTCTTTGCCTAAGTTAATTGAATCATCGCGTCTGTTCATTAAATAACCGCGCTGACCAGCGGAGGCTAGTGTAACTGATGCGCTGCCAGCGCGGAAGCACACGTGTTTTCCGCGCTGGTCCGATTTCACGGACAGCGCGCCCTCCGCTTGTATCTATGTGCGCTGACCAGGCCTCTTCCATAGTTGATTTGCGATGCCAGCGCGCTAGCCCAGTTTTGCACCCGCGCTGATCCTGTTTAGGCGAGTTTGTTCTAACAGCCAGCCTTCCAGATGACTCCAGACCTGGCTGTTAGCATTGTTGAGGTCGCCATCCTTTCTCTGGCATGTCTATTCGACTGACCATCCACTTATCTTGGGGGAAAGCTCATCCTTTACCTATTCATGGAGACTCCTTCTCCTTTATAAGCCTCCTCCATTGCCCATGAGCAGCTGGTTTTTTAGTTTGGAACATATAGACTTTGATATAGGAATTCTCAGTGCATTAGTGTTGTTCTTTGTAGGCATTTGGTGTGTTGTGTGAGGATTGCTTTTGAGCTTGAGGAAGGTTATGAGCTTGTTGCCTTGTATGTGAGAGAGAGACCTCTTTGACTTGGGAGATTTGATTCAAAGGTGAATGCTTGGAAGGACATGCTGGCTGGACCCTCAGAGAAGGACTCAGCGTCAGGACTTCGGTTGTACCTTACTCTACTTTCTGATTAATAAAGATAGATGACTACTCTTATGGTTCCATTTCCATTTGTCCTATGAATGATTAATGTAAATTGTATCCTTCCTGACTGATACATAGATGTTTTTAGTAGATTTTATGCTTGCGTTTGTTCTCTCTTTGCTTGTGCAGGTGTCCGCCCGGGAGGATAGTGGAGGACTGTGATCGGCTGAAGCGAAGGAGTGAGAGGATCATCTCTTCGACGAACATAGCGTTGGAATCCAAGTAGGTTTCTTTTACCCACTTGTTAATTACAACTAGGAACCTGCGGTGTAGCATTGTTTGATTGTTGCTAGACCCCCTTTGGGCTAGTAGGGATTGCCTCTATCCGTAGAGGGGATTTACCTCTCCAACAATTTGGCGACTCCGCTGGGGACCTTGCTGGTCTCTTTGTGTCTCACCCTTGTTTTTTATTTGATTATTGCCTCTTTGTCAAAGTTTGGGGATTGATTTGTTGTTGATTTGTTTCCTGGTTCATCTTGGGAACTGCTTTAATTGCCTTGAAAGCTTGTTGCCTTGGTTTAGGGGTTTTTGGTTCGATTTTATTTGTTTTTTAGCCTTAGCGCGTTTTATTTTAAAACAGCTGCACTGACATCGCACGGTGTCTTCTTTGTTGTTTCTGTCATCGTGTGTATACATTTAACAGTCGCGCTGACCTGGTTTTCGAGCCAGCGCCCTTTATTCGTGTCCTTCCACGCTGACAGCGCAAAGTTGCTACAGACCTTTTTCTGTCATCACTTTGTTGCTGAGGGGTCACCCGCGCTGATCCTGTAAAACTCTTTTTGTCCAAATTGACCTCATGAACCTCTTGGTTTGGTTGTCCCCTACTTTTTCCACTTGGCTTTTGGCTTGTTAATTTTGTTTAAGTTGTGACACGCTTGCTTGCGAAGCCTTGTTCCGCGAGGGTTCGTTTGTTGCTTGTTTTTAGTTTTTTGCAAAGCCTTCCTTTTTGCTTTCGCTGCTTGGTTTGTGTTCTGCCTTGATTTTTACAATTGCTTGAGTATGTGGGAGTCTTGTTTGATTGGTTTTGAATCTCTCTTTTGAGAAATTCTTAATTTGATTTCCTTTGATCATTACTTGAAGGTTTGTCTCAGTCTCTTCACAATTTTGCATCTTTTTGCTTTTGTTTTTGCAAAAAAAGTTCCCCCTCATTCGCCGGGGGGGCTAAATTGGGTATGAGTGTTAATCGCCTTTGAGTATTTTTATTTTTTTTATCTTTGGAAATCTCACCCAATTTTCTTGATTTGCACTTGATTGGTTCTTAGATTACATTAGAATCATCTTGTGTTTGAGAATTCTCTTGCATAGATTACACTTGCATAATTAGAATTCTCATTTGTGCATAGATTACGTTTGCACACTTTTCAAGCGAATTGTGCATAAATTACAATTTCATAGATTACCTTTACCCTTTGGGTGTTTGCCTTCTTCTATCGATTTCGCATTTCTAGCCCTAGGGCATCTAGTGGCTTTGTGTGTCGAGCCTCCCTTAGGTGTTTTTAGTCTTCTATTGGGTCAGTCGACTCTCTAATTGCTCCCTTGCACTTGCTCAGTGATTGTTGAAGTGTTTTTTCCAAGCAGTTTGCTTTCCTCTTTTGAATTCCTCGGTGTCTTGTTGAGCTTAGATTGCATAGCTCATAAGCCTTTGTTTTCCTTTGATTTGGGAAACTGGTTTTTAGTGACTTGGGAATTGTCTTGTGTGTGTGCATTGAGTGATTTTAGTCTCTCACTTAGTGTTACTATCTCTCTGATTCATTTTAAAAGCACTTTTATGTCATTGAAAAATAAAGCAAACTAGTGTCTTTTGCATTTAATAGTTGAAAGGAAAAGAGCGTTTCGTTACTTTGTGCTTTCAAAAGAAAAAGTTTCGTTTCCTTGCTGCTAGTTACATTAGATTGCGTGATTGCTTGAATTCGTTTTGTTTGTTTGAAAGATCCTTAACTTTCTTATAGCTAGGATTCATCGAACAAAATGATGGTCTTTGGCATATAGTTGCATTTAGGTGTTTTTGAGAGATCATACGGTAGGACCTGAAATTCAAACCTAATTCAAGATCACCATAAAATAAACCAAATTCATCTAAAAACGCATTGGAACTTAACGTGAATATCTAGAGGTCTAGGCTAGAGACGTGTTCCGGCGTCTTTAAACCTAGTAGCTTAACGTTTGAGTGGTTGGGTGATTCCTCCACGGTGAAACGATAAGTGCTAGTACGGATTGGGCTCCCACGTACCGTCGCGTATATATGGGGAGACTCCATTAGGCTTGCATCCTTTATCCATAGGAAGCCGAGTCTGTCGCCTTGTAAACCGTAACACACCGAACACAGCATTCGGGAAGATTGACTGCAGTACGGGAAGTCCTTGGTTCTCATATGATTGCCAAGGTGTATAAGCAGTTTTACGGGTTGCTTGGTAAACCTTTTGCCTAGAACTTCCAGAGTAGTCAGCTTTTGATCCTTTTCAGACTGCCTAACAGAAAAGGTGTAAGCGAGCATCTTGTCACTTCGTGCTTGTTAAACATTCGAAGGTGATAGAGTCATCTTTTCATCCTTTTCTCGACTCTTGAAACATGAAAAGGTCAAGTTTGGTTCCTATGTCTTAAAATTCATTTGGCCACGATAACACTACCCGGTTAGATCTCGTGTGCGCTTAGTTTGAGTAGGTTTTATCGTTAGATTTTTCAGGGTCTTTGTTGGGACATCCTGGCGGATTCATCTACTCCGTCCTCGATCCCGAGTGAAGAAGGGTCCCCATCTTCTGTTGCCCCTGAAACTCCGGTTTGTGACGCTTTTCCCATTGTTCCAAGCGTACAACCGTTGAATTCTCGAGCTCCAGGAGACGATTTTTACGAGTTCTTTTACAACCCTGTTTGGGAACCCTCTGACGAGTCTCATCCCGCCACTCCTGTCGGTGCTCCATTTTAGATGGCTTCATCCGATATGGGTGATGCCTCTCCAGTGTCTAGTGGCCCGGACGTTGTGTCGAGTATAGATACTCCTATTCCGGCAACATCCCCTGTTATCTCGACGCCTTACACCGTCATGTCTTCTGGGCAAACAGTGCCAAGGCGCTACAGATCATTACGGGATGCTCGACATTTCTTTTCTTGGGGTCACAACTTCGTCCCTACCATAGGACCGTTTGTTTCCCAAGTCCCTCATTTTGCCGTTACGGCAGTACCCACCAACCCAACCGTTTGTGTCGCAGTGTCAACTCCAGTTGTGAGTGTGGTCACAGCTTCATCCGCCGCGTACCCATCTCGAGATCCAACGCAGAGTGGTGAACCGTCTCCTTCTTCTCGAGTTGTGCACCCCGCAAGTGATGCTCCTCCTGTTTCTAAGCATATGACAGAGGAGGAGGCATTTTATGAATACTTGCGTAATGTCCAAAACCTGGATAGTCAAGGTCCGTACTATGATGCCGAGAATCATCATTTGTACACCTCTCTGCCTCAAATTCCTTATGATGAAATTTCCGTTCCATTGAACGTGGATTGGGGCACCACCGGATATGGTGGCAGTGTGTACCATCCAGGACAAGGACAGCAGGGACCACCTTACCAAGCTCAGCAACCTTACGTGCAGCCTGATTATGGGCAGCAGTTTAGAGGTCAAAACTACCCTGGTCAGCAAGGAGGCCCACAAGGTCAACCTCATTAAGGACAACCTTTGGTCTCTAATGGTCCGGCGTTTACTTATTTTGGGAAACCTTCAGGAAACTCGGGACAACCCAATGCCCAACAAGGTCAACCAGGTACCCAACAAGGCTACCCTTCGGGGCAACCCTACGGGAACCAGGCACAACCTCACGGGAAACAAGGTCAACCCGTAAACCAGCAAGGAAACCCTTCTGGGCAAGGAGGCCCGCCTTACGTGCAGCAAGGCCGGCCTACCACCGAGCAACCCTCTGGTCACCAGGGACAAACCTCGGTTGCACAAGGGCCACCCCTCACCCAGTAAGCTCAATATTCTGGACGAATGAGGCCACCCCCAATTCAACCAGTACGACCCTCTGACCAGACGGCTCAAAATGCAGGCGAGTATCAATCCCGACCTCCTCTTTCAGGTGGGTTCCAATCCCAGCATCCATATCAAGGTGGGTATCAATCTCGACCCCCGTATTCAGGTGGGCACCAATCCCAACCTCCTTACTCGGGCAGGTACCAATTCCAACCTTCGTACTCAGGCGGGTACCAATCCCAGCCTCTGTACTATGGCGGGCCTCAGGCCCAGCCTCCATATTCGGGCGGGTACCAGTCCCAGCCCTTGCATTCTAGTGGATATCAAACGCCGCCTGTTTCACAGGCTCAGTATGGGTACCAGCAACCCCAGGGATAGAATCCTTACATCCCGTATCAGAATTACCAACAACCGCAGGGTAATCCTCAACCGAATTATCAACAACCTGCTGGTCAATTTGGTAACCAATGGGGTGCTGGGGGGCAGAACCAGCAACCTGGTTTCGGGAACAACCCCTACGGACAAAATCCTTATGGACAAGGCCCTTATGGACTTGGCCCATCGGGACAACGACAATGGGGGCAACCTGGAGCTGGGTGGAATTCTGGTTCCACCTTATATCCGCCGCAAATGTCGTTTAATCCTCAATTACCATTTCTAGCCACGTTGGAACTGCCCGATGTGTCAAAATTGACCAACGATCCCATTCTGCATGATCCGTAGTGGCCACCAGTTCCAACTAAAATTCCAAGTGACTGTCCCAAATTTGATGGGAAGGCCAGAGAGGACCCTCAGGCCCATGTCATGACGTATCACTTATGGTGTTCGTCGAACTCATGGCTCGATGATTCGATCCGACTTCGCCTCTTTCCAAGGACTCTCACGGGTTCTGCAGCAAAATGGTATATCGAATTGTCTCATGCATCATTCCATGATTTCAATTCGCTGGCTATGGCTTTTTTGAATCACTTTCAGTTACCCATTCGGTATGAGACGGGGACTCATCTCCTTACGTCCCTTAAACAAAGCACTGCTACACATATCTCCGATCATATTCATGAATGGAGAAGGCGTCGCATGTTGATTAAGTTCTGGATACCTGATTTCCTCCTTACCGACTGGTTTACTACCTCCTTTGTCCCCCAAATTGCAAGGGACATCGCTATGGGGGCATGTGTAACTGAAGAGCAAGCGATCGCGCGCGCTCAGTACTTAGACTTAGTCTACTCTCAGTCTGGTACTTTGTATGATTATTTTCCAGACGCCCCTAGGCCCGGCACATCCAAGGCTCCGCCCAAACCATCTGTTGATGGAGTCATCGGCTCTGTAGCCCAGGCCCCTAAAAAATCATCCAACTCTGGGAAGCAGAAATCTAGTTCACCCAACGAGAACTCTTCCCAGGGCATTGTTGTCTCTGGTAATACTTCTGAGGTGAATGCCGTTCAGTCTTCTACGACAGGCAAAGCCTCGAAGGGTAAGAAAAAGGAAAAAGGAAAGGAGAAGAATAAACCCGATCAATCCAAGCAGGGATCGTCTAAACCTCCTGGTGAGGAAGGTGCTAAGCGTAAGCCTAAGTACCCCTGCCTCATTTGTGAGGAAGACCACTATACTAAGGACTGCCCTAAGTGGGCCGAAGTTAGTCGGTAGTTGAAAGGTGCTCAAGGGATCCCTGCTATTTTGAAAGAACCCTTTCCCTCTCAGCAGACCCAGATGGTAGCTGATCCTCTCCTTTCGGTTCCCAGGTCTTCATGGCTGGAACTATTCCGATCCATGTATCTACTCGAGCTAAGGATTATCCGTCGTCCGCCGGGAAGGAGCCAGAGGTTCCCTCAAGTGCTCCTCCATCCAGCTCTGGCCCACTCCATATCGAGAGGCCAAGCACCGAGACGACAATCCGATCCCCTCCTAAAGGGGTACTCAGGAGGTCTTCCTATTAGCGTTATCATGATCCCTCTCCTGCCATGTGAAAGCCATAATGTCCTGCAAAATCACCCAAAACTCATTAGGAAGCCTGCATGTGGAAATTGGCATTTAAAATTGAAAAATTTATATGTCACGGCGCCAGCACGACTGTTTCTAAAATAGTCGCGATGGAAATGGCCGCCAGTGTGTTTTTCTTCTGGGTCAGCGCGGCAGGACACGGGTTTTCCGCGCTGACCCAGAATGTGGTGCGTGTTGGAAAACCCGATCAGCGTGGACCCGATAGGGAAAACCACGCTGACCGAGAGCGCTCCAACATTCAAATAATTTCGCCAAATGGCCAAATCCAACGGTGGATTTGCATAAAAACATGACTAAAATGAAGAGCAGGACAAGAGGGACCTACCTGGAATCAACGGTTCGAAAATCGGCGGCCGGATGAGGAAGAATCAGCTCCATCAACTTTGTAGTATTTCAACATTCTTCAGAGCTCTGATGGTAAAATGGTAAAAATGAATTTACAAACCTCCTATTTATAGTAAAAACTTGTAAATTTGACCATAAGTCCTTATGAATATGGGTTTTTACTATCGTTTTGCCATAATTTCGATCCGGATGTGGTTAATTATGTTTAATGCATGTTTTATTATGATTTTTCGACATGTCGAACAGGTTTACGCGGATATTTTTCTTGTGCAGGTCTTTGGAACCGGCAAGATGACGGTGGAGTCGTATACACTTGGTCCAAAAATGTCGTCGTTAAGCTCTTTTCCGACATGAAACAAGAAAAGATTGCCGAGCCTCCTCTCAGCTCGTCTAAAGGAACGATAGGCGGTCACTTTTAAAGCTGTTTTTCGACCGTTTAAACCAAAAAGATTGTCAGGTGCTTGTCGTTTCGCACTCGCTATTGGTTCTGAAACGACGTGGTGTTGATTGCTTTTTTACTTTTTCGGGTCGATGTCACTATTTACGAAAAGTACTCCTCGGTCGTAATGATCGGGCGGTTCTTTCGGGCATCGTTTTATACTTTTTCGGGCTCGAGAGACACAA
>APFE030041316.1:1648-17442 GCA_000404065.3 Pinus taeda
GTGGTGCTGATGTTGTACTAGGAGTCCAATGGCTAAAATCCTTGGGTACAATAGCTTTTAATTTTCAAGAACTTTTCATGAAATTTTGTGCGGAAGGAAAGGAAGTTGAATTAAGGGGTATTGCTGGGAAACCGGGAAAGATAATCAACTCAAACAGTAGGACAAAGCTTCTAAAGAAGGAACAATGAGGTGTAATTGCATAATTATGTTCGCTAGAAGTTCCCACATCGAAATCATCTATTTCTCTAGATCTCCAAAATGTCTTAGACAATCATTCCAAGGTATTTGAGACTCCCAAAGGTCTCCCACCTATTCGTGATCATGATAATGCTATTCATTTGATTCCAGGAAGTGTTCCTCCAAACATCAGGTCGTATAGATATCCCTATGCCCAAAAGAGTGAAATTGAACGTATGGTTGCAGAAATGCTAGAGGCTGGGATAATTCAACCGAGTCAAAGTTTTTTCTCTGCTCTAGTAGTATTGGTGCACAAGAAGGATGGATCATGGCGCATGTGTCCGGATTATAGGGAGCTCAACAAGCTCACTATTAAAGATAAGTTTCCCATTCCTATCATTGATGAATTACTGGATGATTGCATGGATCAATTTACTTCACCAGTTGGATCTTCGTTCAGGATATCATCAAATCAGAATGAAGACTAAAGACATTCCAAAAACAACATTTAGAACTCATGAGGGTAATTATGAATTTTTGGTCATGCCTTTTGGCCTTAACAATGCACCTTCAACATTTCAAGGTTTATTGAATTCAATTTTCAAACCATTCCTTAGAAAATTTGTGTTAGTATTTTTTGATGATATACTAATCTACAACAAGTCTTGGAAGGATCATGTTGAACATGTTGACAGGGTGCTACAACTATTGGAGGAGAAACAATTATATGCAAAAAAGATCCAAATGTTTCTTTGGAGTCCAGGAGGTGGAATATTTGGGTCATATTGTATCTCATGAAGGAGTTAAGGTAGACCCTAGCAAAATTAAATCCATTTAAGGAATGGAAAATCCCCACATCCATAAAGCATCTGCGAGGATTTCTCGGGTTGACAGGGTATTATCGCAAGTTTGTTAAGAATTATGGAGAATAGCAGCACCTCTAACAACATTATTGAAGAAAGATGCATTTTCATGGACTCCAGAAGCAACAAAGGCCTTCGAACATCTTAAAGAGGCAATGTGCCAAGCACCGGTCTTAGCTACACCGGACTTCACAAAAACCTTTATTGTGGAATGTGATGCTTCAGAAAATGGAATTGGTGTTGTTCTAATGCAAGATGAAAGACCCATTGCTTTTGAAAGTCGTCCAATCAAGGGAAATTTTTTACACAAAGCTATTTATGAGAAGGAAATGTTGGCAATACTCCATGCACTTAAGAAATGGCGACCCTACCTAATGGGAAGACACTTCAAGGTAAAAATGGATCATGATAGCCTTAAATACTTTTTAGAACAAAGATTATCCTCTGAAGAGCAAAAAAAGTGGGTCACAAAGATGTTGGGTTATGACTTTGAAATCATCTATAAGAAAGGGAAGCAAGATGTGGTGGTAGATGCACTCTCAAGAAAGGATGAGGATGTGGAAGCATTGTTGTGTGCCATTTCTATTATCCAACCAGATTGGATAAATGAAGCAAGGGAGGAATGGAAGAGTGATGAAGAACTGTGGGCACTTATTCGAAAGTTACAACAATATTCTAGTACATTTGATACATTTAGCTGGCAAAATGATTTGTTATGGTGCAAAGATCACTTATACCTCTGTAAGAATTCCCAACTAAAACAAAAGATTCTTATGGAATTGCACACTTCTTCCTTAGGAGGGCACTCAGGATTTTTAAAAACTTACCACAGGGTTAAGAAGGAATTTTTTTGGGATGGCCTTAAATCAGATATTCAAAAGTTTGTGGCGGAATGTTTGGTCTGCCAACAAAATAAAGTTGAAACAATTAAGACACCAGGTCTATTACAACCTTTATCCATTCCAAGCCAACGTTGGGAGGAGGTTTCAATGGATTTTATCACAGGTTTTCCCAAGTCTGAGGGAAAGAGTGTCATCATGGTGGTAGTTGACAGACTTACCAAGTATGCACACTTTTGTGCATTATCACATCCATTTAAAGCCAATACAGTTTCTACTGCATTTATGGAAACAATTCAAAAGCTACATGGAAACCAAAGATTATTGTAAGTGACAGAGATCCCATTTTCACTAGAAATTTTTGGACAGAATTATTTTCTTGTCTTGGTACTCAATTAGCTCATAGCTCATCTTATCATCCTCAATCTGATGGGCAAACTGAGATAGTAACAAATGTTTGGAAGTATATCTTCATTGCTTTGTTTCTGATAAACAGACACAATGGGTCAAATGGTTGCCTCTAGCTGAATGGTGGTATAACACCTTCCATACAACAAAAAAATGACCCCATTTATGGCACTTTATGGGTATCAACCACCATCCATCACATCATATTTAAGAGAAAATTCTAAGGTTCAAGTAGTGGAACATCACATCGAACATCAACAACAAGTCCTCCAGCTCTTAAAAGATAACCTCGTGTTGGCACAGAATAGAATGAAACAACGGGCATATCAACATCGCAGTGAAAGAAGTTTTGATGTAGGTGATTAGGTATTCTTAAGGCTACAACCATATAAGAAAATGTCTCTCAAGCAAGATAAGAAGGATAATAAATTATCACCAAAGTATTATGGTTCGTACAAGGTGTTGCAAAAGATTGGTACTATGGAATACAAATTAGAGC
The DNA here is from genome assembly GCA_000404065.3 of Pinus taeda. NCBI lineage: Eukaryota > Viridiplantae > Streptophyta > Pinopsida > Pinales > Pinaceae > Pinus > Pinus taeda. The sequence continues at coordinate 4,435 of APFE030041316.1, forward strand.
TTCTTGCAGCTTCTCGATTGTACCCAGTTTTCCATGTTTCATGTTTAAAGAAGGTTATAGGCGATAAGCTACCAGTTCAAACAATATTGCCAGAACTTGACGAGGAAGGAACCAGAAGCAGTCACAGAAACAAGAACTGGACAGCTACGAAATCGATCAGTTTCAACGTATCTTATCAAGTGGAAGAACTTATCTGCTGAAGATTCCACATGGGAGGATGATAATTTTATATTGAAGCATCCAGAACTACTAAGCGTTGAGGAAAACACTTTTTTTGAAGGAGAGGGGCATGTTGGCTCCCCATAATACTAGTGATTACCCCATTACTATTGTAGTTGTACCCCTATTGTGCCCATACTGTTACTATTGTGCCCCATAGAAGCCCACTATTGTTATTATTGTGCCCTTACATTATTATTGTTATGTAGACTCTGATTATGTTATGACCCCTTCGACTCCTATATATAGAAAGGAGGTCTTTTCATTTGTATCATCCAAGAATTTTTCATTTATGTAATGTAAAGGAGGTTTCCCCCTCGAAGAGGCTGAATTCTAAGGCGTTGATCTATCTTTTCTATCTTTTCTTGAGCTGGTTTCATAACAGTTTGGATTCACATAGTCCCTGAAAATGGCTTTCCTTTGTCCTCACATGTGAGTATATTTTTATTTTTCTCCCTTCTATGTTTTTTAAGTCCTTCACATGCCAGTTTCCTTGTGTTTCTTCCTTGATTAGTTTTCTATCACGTTTCCCCATGTTGGTTAGTGGTTAAGTTCCCATAGCCTTGAATAGTCTTGGTACTACTTCCCACTCCTCTCATAACTACTAGTAGTTATCGTTGCACCTTCACATTAGATATTTTTTTGGGGAAAGGTTGAAAATATTGATGCTTATGGGAATTTCACTCAGCCAATAACCCATTAGAAAACATTAATCCTACTATTCCCATTTGTTGGATATCCTACTCCTCATTACTTCTCATGGTCCATATCATATCAAGGCTACACTATTTCTTTAGATGGTATTTAAATTGTAATTGCAATTATTCTAGGTCTTTTGGCCATTTATGTTTACATTCCCATACAAGGATCAATAACATAATTAATTACAATTAAAATGTCAATAGAGTGAAGTGTTGGGGATGTTACAATATCCTCCCCCTTAAAGGAGAAATTCCCTCAGCGTTTACACTAATTCAAGTGTCATATTTAATAACATTGCACTATTTCAAGTGTCTTTTATTCATTACAACAATCTATGGACTATTACCTTTTAACTACACCAACATCCTTTCTCCTTTGTATCATTAGCATTATTCATGATCTTTTCCCTTTCCACTGCTTTATCAATGGAAATTTCTTCATGAGCTAGTCACTTTCATACTTATGGAATTCCTACAATAATTATTAGAATAAAGGTGTATTAAAATATTTTCTAAGCATAAGAAATTTCTTGAATCACAAATCTGAATAAACTATTTATTTGACCATAATAATTATCTATGTGGTTATCCTTTTTTCATCATGCTTCTACAGGTAACAAGTTTAGCTCACTACTTGTAATCAAATCTACCCATTCACTCTCTCAATATAGTGAGTGTGTGACAAGTCTCCCCTTCCTAAGAGTTACTCATGATTTCAATGTCTAGGTAATCCCCTTCCTTGGGCGATGTACTTGACCAAGATCCTCTTTCCCTAGAGTCCAATATCATTTTAGTGGGCTTGCTCCCTGGCTCTCTGCTTCTCAACCTTTATTTATTCCAATTAGGGAATTTACCAAATCCCTCCAAGGAGGCATCACATGGAATACTTTCAAGCATTTCACTAAACCAATTTGATTTATAGTCACTTTATATTATCCCTATATAGATAAATGAATTCACCTATATCACATTCATATATATTCCCATGAGATTTATCATAAAATTTTCAATCATAAATTTTATTTTCCAAGCTTTCTTCATATAGAATCCATGTCTCACAACTAGGATACTCCTACCCTAATTTTTGGAATTTTTCTGTTTATAGGTGATAAGAATACCATCCTTCATCAAGGTCATACATTCCATGTCACACCCAAGACATTCTACTTTCAATCTATATTTTACACTCAATCGTAATGTGCTAGTTTCTCTGGAATAAATCCTTTCAATATATAATTTACGAAAATTACTAATTTTGTTTCAAAACTATCACATAGTCAATCCTTGCATCATAGTCAACTATGTGCCAAGAAAATAAAGGGAAAATAATTACACTACAAAACAAATTCAAAAATATACCAACCTTTTCAAAACATGATATGGAAATTAAAACCTTATCATGCTAATAAATAAAAATGTCAAGGTTAAGTGTTTCATTTTCATTTTCTCTTTTACATACAAGATTCGATACTCCACACTTCAAGCACTGAGCCCATGCTTATTAACACATAAAAAACATGGTCGATTGGGTTAACACAAATAAAAAGTAGCCGTTCACTACTCTCATAGTCCCTTAATGCATATCTATCTTCTAGTGCTTTTTGTGACTTAATCACAACAATATTTCAAAATTTCCTTTAGGCCCCTAACCAGGTTGAAGCTTTCTTCACTTCCCTCCTCAGTTAAACAAGGTTCAATCACAATCTCACCCATGTTGTTGTGACTCAAGGGGTTTTCAACAATCCCCTTTTTGGAGTCTCACACACAACCTCTTGGGTGGATCAAGTTGCATTCTCATAGGCTTCACAATTTCAAAAACCCATATTTCCTCCATATTATCCACCATTATCATCTTTAACTTGTAAGCATGCTACTCACCTATCTGACAACTGTCCATCGGGGAAATTCATACATATTTATATTATCTTACCAAATCATATGTGTATTGGTATCTTTCTACCTTAATGATGTCATTCTTGGGGATTCATGCAATACATGAATTCCATTGAAATTAGTTTAATGATAATATAAACGAAACATCAAGGAATTCTTAACCAATTCCTTCAACTTACTCATCGTTATAGTATGGATAATTTCCATTTTTTCATGGATTTCATTACTATGCGTGTTTAGTTAATGGTTTTCTTTAAGGATATTTTGATGGTTGGAGGCACTCTCTTGCCCCAAATCCCATTTCCATTAAGGGTTATTTTAATGTCAAATTCCTAGAATAGTCTGCATCCTTTCCTAATGCACGATGTCATCCACACATCAACTATTAGTCAAATTAATCCACACATTGCTATAGTTATTCTATTCATCAACCATTTCAATTTATTTGCATATATAGTCGTTCAAAAAAAATATATATATATCAACAATATCTCAACATGCTCCACTTGAAGGCACTTTACCATTTGACGTCTTTTAAAAAAATGACATAACAACCAAACTAGTACTTATAGCAACCCAGGGGTCACTCCCCCTTGCACTCTTATGTAAACAAGTTGTTTCAATATTGGGTATACCAAGATCATTTTCCTTTTTTATATCACTTATGTAAGCATTCTTATAGGTATATAATTTTCTACATTTCAACACATTTTGTTCATAATAAAATATTAATAGAGAGAAGGTAAAGGGTTCTCCCTTTTGAATTTTCTTTGCATTATTAGAATTTCATAGTACTCTTATCTATTTCCTGCATAGTCATTGGAAATAAGGATGGTTATTTCTTCCTGGATTCTGTACATCATTTTACATAATATATCTACTTAACAAGGCCACATTATTATCTTAGCATGTCAATCCTGCACAATTAAATTTATAGAAAAAAATCAAATTTGTTTTATCAATGTTAGAGTAATTATCATTTTTTTTATCTTTTGTATCTTTCAACCTCAACTAGATATTTATGGTAATCCATTCACATATGATAACATCATATTTCAAATTTTCTTGGTTGCAACGTCTAACAACTTCTAAGATGATCTTAGTTTCACGAGTTAGTACCAATTCTAATAATTTCATCTCTTTAATAAACCATTTTCAAATGTAAAATTCATAAGCATGCATTTACATTGTTCATTTAGCCATTCATTCGAACAATTCCTCAAACATGCACATCAAATCATGCACATTATTATGCTAACGTGCTACCTACATCCATTTTATTATTCTTATACATTCTTGAAATATGAAAATAATCTAACTTATGAGAAATTCCATCCATTCAATGACATGTTTTGTAGATACAACATGATTTCCCCTTCAATATGCCATCAATCAACAAATAACCATTTATTCCAAGCACTTTGGAATGATTAGGTGACCAATAATGTCGTCTAGAACCTAATCAATTCCATCTCTTCATTTACTATCCATTTATGCATTCAGATCATTACAAATTTTATATTTCCAAGAGGGGCATTCTTGTGTAATTCAAATTCAATGTTTTAAACATACCACAACATACATGCTTAGATCTTATTATTTATTGGATACTACCTGATCAACTGGTATTTTAGGGAGGTTTCTCACACTCTTCTTTACTAGCCCCTTGATCAATACTTTATCATCCCTATCCTTTCCCCACAAGACCCTTTGTAGAAACCTCATCAACCTTTCTAATAATACAATCAACCTTTTCCTAGTTATATATTTATCAATCTATGGTTAGTCATCATAACTTTCTAATGAAATCCTAATACTCTAAGCATTTTCTCATACCATATGCATGATCAATCACTATTTTTGTGCACCATGGAATATCTATGTGCATTTAACATTTCACTATCCTTGTGCCTATCAGTGAATAGGAATTTTAGCTATTACATTACTTACAATCTCATCATTCCTATGCTCATATTTATCAACATATTACAAAGTTTTCAAAACTTTGAAGAAAATGCATTCAATCAACGAGAGATAATTTGAGATATTCCCCTCTTAATTATGGTCATTTAATATTTTTAGCTATGGATTTCCCTAGGAAATCATCGTGTAATTTGTTGATTGAATTCTTTCTTTTGTATGATTCACAATTTCACAGTCGTTTAATTGTTTCCATTGATGAGCAGAGTAGATTCAAATCTTTTGTTTTAGAAAACTACATAAGCAATTTGAATCTACAAGGAATTTCTACATGGTATCAAAGAATAAATTACTCTAGAAGAGGATAATATGAGTTTGTGTTTTGCAGGTGAAATTGAATTTGCAGTATCATTCTTTAGAGCCATTAGGATGTAGTTCTACAGATTGAGACTCAAATATGCCCTTGAGGGTAGTACAAACTATATTTCTTGGAAGTAAAGGATGGATGCAATGTTGGAAGACAACAAGCTTAAGGAATTCATATAAAAAGATATTCCTAAGCCTCTCATAACTGATGCTCAAGATCTAGCAAAGTGGAGAAAATGTGTTGCAAAGGCAAGAAGGATTATCCTAGAAAGAGTTTGAGATCATATTATCTTGAAATTCCATGGTAAGGAGACTCCATATGCAATATGGAAGGCCTTGATAGACTTGTTTCAAAATAAAAATGACCACATGAAGCTGGAAATGAAGGAAAAACTCACGAAAATCTAGATGGAGAAGGGCGACACAATACCAAAGTATTTGACCAAGTTTACCTAATGTCAGAGTGAGCTTAGAAGTTTTGGTGTTACATTTGGTGAATATGATATTATCAGCCTAGCACTTTTAGGCATTCCCAAGAGCTAGCACAACTACTAGGATTTAGTAAATGGGAGGGAGAAGCTACTAGAGTGGGATCGTTTGTGGTTTGACTTGGTGCAAGAAGAGATTCGGTGTAAAACCAGAGATGGATTCTCATCCAAGCATGGTGACGAGGAGAATTTTGCCTTGCCTGGAAAGGAATAGAAATGGAAAGGGAAGAAATCTCAATCCAAAGGGGATCCCAGTTAGGATGGAAAGAATAAGGGCTTGTCAAAAGTTAAAAGTTTTCACTGTCATGAGTAGGGACACTATGCCACAAAGTGTCCCACCCAAGAAGTCCGAAGGGAAGCCCTCAGGAGGAGCAGTAGATGAAGCTCTAACTTCAAATTAAACTTGGATTTCACCATCATTGTATGCATGGTGACATCAGTGGTGGTTATTGTGTGTTATCTGGATAGTGGAGCCTCATTCCATATGATGAACAACAAGGATTTTTTTAGTGACTTGGAGGAGAAGGACCTCCAAATGGACATCAAGATGGGAGATGATGAAAGTTATAGTGCAATCGACATAGGTACTATTACTTTTCAGAGGGAGTTTGATTCTCCTCTCATAATAAAATATGTCATGTATGTTTCGGGTTTGAAGAAGAATTTGGTTTCAATCGCTGTGTTGGACGACTATGGCTACGATGTGATATTTAACAAAGGAAAGGTTTTTCTTCTTCACATAGCCTCAGGACAAGTGATGCGAATAAGGGTTTGGGTGAAGAACCTCTACAAATTGGACGTAGAATATTTTGGAGCATTGAGCACAAAAGAAAATAAGGTCTAGAGCTAAGACATCGGTGAGTTGTGGCATAGAAGATTGGGTCACTTACACCGCAAATATTTTAAGATCATGCAACATATTTCTACAAGACTTCCCAAGGGTGCACTAGAGTAGAGAGATACATGAAAATGGTGCACACTAGGGAAGTACACCAACTCCACCTTTCATGATAAGGACAATCAAGCACAAGCTATCCTTGAAAGAGTTCACTCAGATGTGTGTGGACCATTATCAATAGCCTCCATATCCAAGCATAGGTATTATGTAATATTTGTAGATGATTTCTCATGTAATTGTTGGATTTTCTTCATGTAGAAGAAAGATCATATCTTCTCTAAATTTTTTGAATTTAAAGCACTTATTTCAAAAGGCACCAGAATTAAAGTGAAGGCTCTTAGGAGAAATAATGGTGGGGAATGTGTCAAATGAATTCAAGAAATTTTGTGCATCAAAATTCATTCGATGAGAGTTAATAGCACCCCATAACCCACAACAAAATTGGGTGGCTTAAAGGAAGAACATCAGTATTGTGTGAGATGCATGGGAAATGTTACATGATTAGGGCCCACCATTGCACTCATGGGATGAAGCATGCAACACAACTATATATGTGCAGAAAAAAAAGAGTCCTCATCAGATTCTAGAACGAGCACATTAGAAGAAGATTTTTTAGGTAAGAAATAGAATTTGGCACATTTTAGGATCTTTGATTCATCAGTTTACTGTCATGTTACCAAGGATGAAAGAAAAAATCTAGAGTCGACAGCGGAGTTGGGAATATTTGTGGGGTACATTGATACACCTCACAACTATCGGTCGTACCTCCCCTCTCATAGGATGGCAATTGTTTGTAGAGATGTGAATTCCAATGAAGAAAATGCCATGAAACGTTCCCTTGAGAGGGAGATTTAGTTTCATGGAGATGAGGAGCTTTTAGCTCCAAAGGAAGAACCTTAGGATGATGTGGAGAATCCACATGCAGAGGAGAAAATAATGGAAGCACCCACACATGCAGAGACTTCCAGATATGGAAGGAAGTTCACCAGAGAGGCCAATAGATTGATGTATGATTCTAGAGAGAATGTGGGAGCACCTACATGACAACACAGGCAAAGGAGATCATAGATTGGAACACTAGTTGCATAGCTCTGATGAGTGAGAGTGTAGAGATTGAGCCATCGTCATTCGAGGAATGTGTGCAAAAAGAAATATGGAGTGATGCCATGGTAGAGGAGTATGACTCCAATATTAGAAACATTGTTTGGGAAGTGGTTCCAAGACTAGAAGACAAGTCAGTGGTGAGTTTCATATGACTTTATAAGGTAAAGCAAGCAACAAATGGGAGTGTGGAGAAACATAAGGCCATATTTGTGTCCAAAGGGTTCTCTTAGGTGGAGGGAATTTGTTATGAGGATACCTTTTCTCCAGTAGCAAGGTACTCTTCAATCAAATCTATTATATCACTTTCAGCACATATGGGATGGAAGATGCATTAGATGGATGTGAAGACATCACTCCTTAATGGATTGATTGAGGAAGAGGTGTACATTGAGAATCCAGAAGGATTTGGTATCTTCAAAAAATAGTCACATGTCTGTAGACTCAGGTAACCATTGAATGGATTGAAACAAGCACCCTGTGCTTGGAACAACAGGATTGAAAATTATTTCACTTGGTTGGGATTCACCAAAAGTGAAGAAGATGCAAACCATTACCAATGTGGTTGAAGGTAAATTGTTGATTATAGTATTATATTTCAATGATTTAATTCTAACAGGTGATGAGAAGTTGGTCAAATATTGTAAATAGGATATTGCAAGAGAATTCGAGATGAAGGACCTGGGGCTCATGCATTATTTCCTTGGTATGGAGGTATGGAAAGGAGATGATGATCTGTTTGTCTTTTAGGGCAAGTATTTCAATGAGATACTGAAGTTGTTCCACATGGAGAGCAACAAACTAATGGAGACTCCTCTAGAATGGAATTGGAGGAAGGAAGAAGTTACTTCAGGTGAAGTAGTAGAGTCTACTATCTACAAGCAGCTTCTGGTTTCACTCATGTATTTGGTGAACACATGACTAGACATATGTTTTGCAGTTAACCAGTTCAGTCAAGAAATGGTTAAGCCAACCAAACTCTATTTTAAGGCAACTAAACATGTGTTGAGATACCTCAAAGGCACCACTCAGTTTGGTCTTTGGTACAGATAGACAGAGGGAGTGAAGGTTCAAGGCTTCACGGATGCAGATTGGGTAGGTATTCTATCCGACAGGAAGAGCACATCAGGGGGGATCTTCAGTATTGGTTCAACAATATTTTCTTGGTATAACATGAGGCAGAGATCATTTGCACTCAGTTCAATAGAAGCAAAGTACATGTCTACTAGTCAAGAACCTTGTGAATCTATCTGGATGAGGAAGATCCTTGTTGGGTTATTTGGTCAGTAGATGGATCTTACAGTGATTTACCATGAAAATTAGAGTTGTATCAAACTCTCCAAGAATATATTTTTTCATGATCGTTCAAAGCATATTGGCATCTGGTATCACCATCTACGAGATTGTGTGCAGAGGAGAATCATGTTGTTGGAGTACATTCCTACATAGAAACAAGATGAAAACATATTTACTAAGGCACTTTCAAGAGGAAAGTTTGAGTTCCATAGAGGCAGGATTGGGGTATCTGATAATCCCTTTCTTGTTGAGAGGGAGTGTTGAAAATGCAACAAGAAAATCTTGATTTATTTTTTTCCTTGAATTAAATTAGGAATAAAATTGTAATTCCACATCACAAGACAACTTGTACGAATTAACTAAGTTAAATTGACATAGTTGGCTCACCTTATTAGAGTTGACGGTTTAACTTGAGTCATGTAGAGTGTCTCCTACATTATAGGAGCCCTGGTTGAGTTTATTTTGAGTTGTAATTAATTAATTCAGTTTAACTAAGTTAAAGGCAGTTAAATTAGTTCCAACTTATGGAGGAACTAGTAGGAGGTCAGATAATGGAGTGTTTCTTCATGTGTTCAACTAGTTAACTGATGATTCACTCATAAATAACTGATGCATGTCATATCCGAGAGTTACCCAGTTGATATTGGAGTTCAAGGACAATATACTATTAGTTGTATAATCATCCGAATTGTACAGGTGGTGCATGAAGTCAGAGGAAGGACTATAAGGATTGCACAATTCCAATTGAGGAATTTCCCTAATTCATAGGGGCTAATTCCCAAGGAAAAAATGCAAGGAAATAGGGGCTTGGGCAAGAATAAAATTGGTCAAGTATTGGTCTGGGCTTGTCTAGGAAGCTGTGTGATAGAAAGAGATAGTGCAGAGGTTTCTTGGGCTTGAGAAAAGTGTTGTAATGTTCTCATATTTTTTTCACTAATGCAATATATAGATAGCAGGGGTTTTTAGCTATGGATTTCCCCAAGTTATCATTGTGCAATGCGCTGATTGAATTATTTCTCTTGTATGATTCATGATTTTGTGATCGTTTAGTTATTTTTGTTGATGAGTAGAGTAGATTCAAGTCTCTGTTTTAGAAAATTACATAAGCAGTTTGAATCTACAAGGAATTTCTACAGTGGAAATATATTTTATATTATATCCAAAAGAGGTGAATAACCATGTTTCACTAGGGTTGTAACTTTTCAAAAAGAAAAAAAATATGTACTCTAATTACTTAGGGATAAGATTATTTGAAAAAGGTCAAAATATATCTTCATATCAAAGGTATTAGGACTTATGATAGAAGGTAAAATAAGTGGTCTCAAGAATTATAAGATGAATAATTTACCTCAAATAATCATTTAGTCAATTGAAAGGTTAAGACTTTGGTTCATTTTTCAATGTACACCTCTTTTGTAATTTGATAAAAGTGTCATAAGGAGAATGGTTCATTGGATCATACCTTGTCTATAGGAAATGTTCTTAGCATAATCGTGTGATCATATTTCAATCATTCCACTATAAAAATTCATATACAAAATTATCCTTGAAGGTCTGTAATCGAGTCCCTTAATCTCATAAGGATCTTAAATATGTCACTATGAAAATGCTAGCAAAGTCATCCTTTTTTAAGTTCTGGAAAGCATTGAGAAAATGTCTTAGTTTGGATTGATATATTAGCCTGAAGTATCCTTGTGAACCTCATGACTAGTACATTTCTAAAGGAAGAAATGATGCTACATAGCGTTGAATTAGTCATGGGAATTTAGACGGACAAGAAGAACCATAAAGCTAATACTTTAGAATAATGTCACCTCTACTATGCAAGCTATGGATCAAATCACAACCACATAAGGAAATTTTGTGACCTTTGCAAAGATTAAAGTATTGAACATATGCTTTCTTTGAAAAATATTACTATGTCATAAACCCTACGCTGTGAATGATTGTTGCAAATATACTTGAAATATACCTTTGAAGAAAGTTTGCTTACAATGAAAAAGATCTTGAACTGTCTCTTAACAATCATGATAATATATTTGGAAACAAAGGAAGAAGTTATTATAAGATTATCTAAGCCAAAAATATCAAATTGTTGAATTGAAGAAGCCTGGAAGTTAGCCCTGCAAAATCAAAAGATGATCCTTTCAGGTCACTTAGTTGGCTCAAATATCTTGAGTTCAGAAGGAAAGGTTGGGCCCCTCTTCAAGCTTAGAAGTTCTAAGGTTTTCTTGATAAGTTCATTTGCAAACCCTACAATATGATAGGTCAAGGACATGCATGACTAAATATATTGAAGGTTTTATTGCAAATAAAGTTTTGATGCCATGAAATATATCTTCCATCTACTATTTAAGAATGAAAAAATTATTCTTTGTACATTGAAATCAAGGTCAAGCTCTTATGAACAAAATGATACTACTATAGTAATTTAGAGAAATCAAATCACCATTACACTCTCTTGATTGATTAAGTTTAGTAATGACATTGAATGGAGTATTACAAGATACTTCATTCCAACCACACGGATTTTGATCAAAGGAATTCGAGTTGCTCAAAACATGATGCTTGTCAATCCAATCTATCTCTTTCATTTGCAGTAGGATTTTCCCTTCATCAAAGATTGCATTGCATGAATGAAAAAGTAGCAAGAGACTGAGGATAAAGAAGAGGAGAATTTTGAGAAATTTGGATTCGAAAGAGAGGCACACCATGGTTGCTTGTTGTTTTAATTTGGCTGGCCTTCCCTTTATATATGCATGCAACCATGGTTGCTTGGTGTTTAATATAAGTCTTCCTAATCCTTTAAATATATGTACCATGGGCAAGGAATATCCATATCTCTTTCATAAGCCTTTAGTTTAATTTATTTTACTTAGCGAGTGTAATGAATATCCATATCACTTTGACAAGGGTTTAGTTACTTTATATGAAGTTATTTTTTAAATCTACTTACTACTTTTACAAGTCTTTAATTTATTCCATGATCATGTGTAAGGAATATCTATCTCTTTTATAATTTTTTAGTTTACTTTATCTTAGTGAGAGTGTGTAATAAACATCCATATTATTTTGACAAGTTTTTTGTTAGTTTATATGATGCAACTTCATATAGAGACTCTCAATTTATCTCCATCCCACTCTTGAAAATATTCAATTTAATTAATAATCATTTCATAGAATTTTATATGGACACTTTAGGTGAGAAAGGAAATAACAAAATTAAAAAATTAATTAATTAAAACTCAAAAAAAAAAAATATAACCAAGTATTTAATCAAAGGTAACATGCTTTAGTATTAATATGTGGAAATAACTCTTCAACTAATCTTTTTAATAATCAAATGTGGTGCATTTTATAGATTAAAATTATCATTGAACTACTTATAGGGTTGATATGTAAATAAAGAAGTTCATTTTAAAGCCAATATCATGTTACATTGATGTGCTAATGTGGTGTCCATTCCTAATATGTAAGTTTAATTTTCCTTCAATGAGTAATTGGGGGGATTTCCTTGAGACATTGATTCAAATTATATCATTATGTTATGTTTCATCCATATTGATGCTTTCGTAGTAGAAAAACGGGAGAAATCCGCCCAATGACCCATTTTACCAGTGGGTCCCAATTTGGTGAATTTGGATTTTAAACCTTCTAAATGCAGCATGAGGCATTTCCTAAAATTTTTGGGGGTCCAAAAAGTCTCACTGGTTCTATCCCCACAATTATATTTTACACTTAGATACCTTTCTAGTGGCACAAGAAATACATCGAATGGAGTCCACATTCAAAAGTTATGCCACTTAAATGTTGAGCTTCATGTTTTCCCCACATGGTTTGAGAGGATGCCATGTCAGCCCTAGAATGGATCAATTTTAACCCTTGGTAGGATATTGAGTTATCTTATAACTAGGCCATTAAGATGAAAGGAGGTCCCATTGTTAGGAAACCAGCTCACAAAAAGATAAAAAGACAGATCAACGCCTTAGAATTTAGCCTCTTCGAGGGGGCAACCTCCTTTACATTACACAAGTGAACAATTCTTGGATGATACAAATGACAATACCTCCTTTCTATATATATGAGTCTAAGGGGTCATAATATAATCAGAGCCGACATAACAATA
>APFE030041316.1:17943-49660 GCA_000404065.3 Pinus taeda
TATGACCTTTAGTGCATTTGTTATCACAATTGTAACAAAGCCCTTTTTCTCTTTTTTCTTCCAATTGTTGTAGTGTCACCCTTGTAGGTTGTGGAAGGCTAGGAGAAACAACACTTCCATTTTTATAGTTGTGAGGGGTAGAATTCATTGTTTCCATAATTTTGCTTTCCACTTTTCTTGCCAACCTGAATGCCTTCTCCAATGAATCAGGTTCCCAAAGACGAACCTCATGTTGAATGTTCTCCTTTAAAGTCCCTATGGAGACATCAATCCTCTGCTTCTCTGAAATATCATTTTCCCTTATATTCAATTTTTGAAAGTCCTCAATGTGCTCTTCCATTGAACACTTTTGTTTGAGATTTATCAATTTTCCAAAGAAGGTGTTTCTCTTTGTATCCTCATAATGTGCTATCATTTCCTCTGTGAAAATTGACCATGTGACAAGTGGTTTACGAGAACAAAGCCCTTTATACCATAAAAAATGATTAGGTTCTAAATAATTAGATGCAATACATACCTTTTGTAACAGTGGTACACCATGTAGATCAAAATATTTCCCCATCTGTATCCAATCTACTGGATCCTTTCCATCAAACTTCCTCATATCGCCTTTTCTATTCAAGTGCATCCCATTAAATAGTAGAGTAGAGTAGCTGAGAGTGGATAGAGAGGGTTTGGTTTCTATAGAAACCCACAGATCACATGAGTCACATTTTTCATTTGCACCATTTCCATTTAGAGAAATTAAAATAAGAGGAGCCATACTTTCCTATTGGGTTTTCCCACGGAAAAGTTTCCTGAATCATATGTTGGTGTTATTTTTTTTTTATGAGTGATTTTTTAAATTTTTCTCTATTTTATACATTTTTGTATTTTGAATGTATAAGTAATAAACAATAACTTAATAAATATATAAATCTAAGGAACACGTAACCTTTTTAGTACAATATTTAATAAATTGTTATCATATATGTTGCAATACACTGTGTAATGGAGTATCCAAAATAGTTTATGGATCATATTGGTATAAGAACAAGTTTCTTTTGGTATCTTTTGTGGAGTTGCAGGTGATCTAGATTAGTTAACCTGAAAGTCATAAAAACCTATCCATGTTTGACTAATTTATTAATGACCCTTGAGATCAAGTAAAGTAGAGGTTCTTGAGCCTATATGAGAAGGTTACATAAGTACGCCACAATATAAACCTCCTTATGGTTGCTCTGGTAAAAAATATTGGAATTAGAGGAAGACATGGGTTCCAACTTAAAGGTTAGATCATAAGGATAATTGGTGGGTCGTGCCTTGAAATAGTGGGGAATATTAGTGAAAAACTTGAGGTTGGAGGGGGATTCTACAGTGATTTAGTGGGAGGATTTCAACACTCTCATAAATTCCAAGTTCTACCTAACCAAATATGTAGAGGACCAATGTATCTAGTGGCATCACTTAAAGAGTGTATAATAATAAACCAAATAATTTAGGAAGATGGTTATAATATTAGGTATCTCTCCCAATACCCCATACACATCAATCTAGGGAAGAAAGTAATGTTACTTAAATCCAAAATGATGGACGAAGATTGTGTACAAGAAAAATACCTCAAAAAAATAGGTAGTAATAAAGGGAAATTGAGTGGGTCAAAGTAGATGGAACACCTTTAAGCTTCCAAATACAGAAATAAATGGAAGAGGGGGAGGATAAAAAGAAAATATCCATGACACACTAATGAAAACATGCCAAAAAACACTATAACATTAATGGTCATATAGAGGCAAAATGATGGAAACTACATCTAGAACTCAACTTGAAGAACTAAAAGAAGGATGTGGAAAAGAAAAATCTCATGGCCACTGATTCGAGTAATCAAATGGAAATTAGCTTGGATGTGGATGATAATATTTCGTGTACATCAATGTTGAATGAGGTGAATTTTGGTATCCTTTACCAATAGGAATAGAAGAAGATGAACAAACTCTTCCATATAAAGATACAAATCAAGAAGACAAAATTTGATGCTTTGTTTGACTTGAGATCATAAGCGAATCTCACTACAGCAAAGTTTTTCAAAAAATTGGGGTTGGAGATGTGAGATAATCCCATCCCATATCCATTGGGATGTGTAACTAAGGATGCAAAATTTAAGGCAACAAAATAGTACAAAATCGGATTTGCTATTAATGTAGATTTTTATTGATGAAGTATAGTTGGATGTGGTTCCATTTGATGCATGTGGAGTGGTGTTTATAAGTCCCTATATGTACATGGAGGATTAAATATTTATGTATAAACCCAACTAGTACCACCTCACCTAGGATGGAAAATTATTCACCATTAATGCACACAAGGGAAAGTCCAATTTTTTGTTGGTAAGTGTTATCCAAACTAAGAAACAATATGATTTTGCACAACAATGTTGTTTTGAAAATGCAAAGAAGTAAAGGTTTGTACAATATTATTTGTCTTAATTAGGCTATGTGATTGGTTGATGAGAGTCAACAATATATGCTTCCAAGATGTAGGCATTCATGAAGTAGTTGGTGCTTACCAATGTTTTTGAGGTTAGGAGTTTTATTGGGGTAACTTTGTACCTGAAGAAATTCATAGCATTATTTTCAGCAGTGGCAACACCACCTCATGCCATAATAATGAGTAGTAATAGTTTCCAATGTGGAAAGGTTTAGTAGAAGACCTTTGAGGAGTTCAATAGGAAAATCAATCAAGCATTAGCTCTTGCATTACTACACTAGTAATAACCCTTTGAAGTGGAGATACATATGAGTGGGTATGCTATGGTGTAGCACACCTAACTCCCTAATATTACATTTGGGATATGGGGTGTAGTTAGACCCAACCTTCAAGGCTTATTATAAATACGGGTTTATAAAATTTTATGTTTCTTCCATCATCTCAAATCACAATTTTGATACCATCACTACCTTCAACTAGTTGATATATTTCCAAAAATATAAATTTCATCCAATTTTGAGCTCCAAGCACAAAGTTACACCCATTTTAATATTTACCTCCTTAAATACCACAACAACATCCATAAAATATGTGTTTCTAACACACGGAAATTCTTGGCCAAACATCACACCCACACTAGTTCGCATCCTCATCCCACCTGGCATATCAGAGCCTTTCCATATCGTTATTTCCATAAAAAGTTCACTTTCCCTAGTTTTGATGATTTGATATGCCAATATACTTGTGGCCCATACTATCAATATAGGGATATGTTGATATGTTGATACAACAATGTGTTGATATGTTGATATCTAATTTTATACACCTATGAGGTTCCAATATGCCAATCTAGTTGTATTATTTAAATATTCTACCATGTTGATATGGAAATATCCTTCTATATGTCGATATGACATACCAAGGTATCAATGAATTTATTATAACTACAAACCTTTGCGATTTCCTTATGGATTGATGGGTCAATGGCCAAGTCAGCATGCTAGTTGGTATCTTTGATGCCCAATCATCCTCGAACAATAGGCACATGTTGACATGTCCCATGCCATGTGGCACTACTAAAATGTGCTATTGTCATTCATTTTCCTAGTTGGCAAGCCAAAAATGCCAAATATGGGTGACATGTGTCTATCATCTGGCAATACAACATCATCAGTTTTTGCATCATCCTGATGTCATTCTTCATAAGTCTTCATGCTTCAATACTTCAATGCCATATATGCTAATAAAGATTTCATCACCAACTAGAGCTTGTTCACCAGAGCACACCATACCAAAGTGTCCCAAAGGAATTTCCTTTGATCTCTTAGGATTCTAGTATTTTGGTAATCCCTATTTTGACTGGCTCTAGATATTATCTCTTACATAAGAAATGTGACAAGAGGATAAGGTCGAGGCATTGAAACTTTACTCATAGAAATCCACTGAGGGGCTCCATCTCCATAATTCATTTTCACCCAAAATAAAGGGCCATCACATATTAAATCCTTGCATCATATTCAAATGTGTGCCAAGAAAATAAAGGGAAAATAATTGCATTGCAAAACACATTCAAAATTACCCTAACCTTTTCAAAACATGATATGGAAATTAAAACCTTATCATGATAATAAATAAAAATGTCAAGGTTGAGTGTTTCATTTTCATTCTCTCTTTTACCGACAAGATTCAAGTTTCCACACTTCAAGCAATGATACCATGCCTATTAACACATAAAAAAAAATGGCTGATTGGGCTAACACAAATAAAAAGTATCCCTTCACTACTCTCATAGTGCCTCAATGCATATCTATCTTCTAGTGCTTTGTGTGACTTAATGACAACAATATTTCAAAATTTACTTCAGGCCCCTAACCAGGTTGAAGCTTTCTTCACTGAACTCCTCAGTGAAACAAGGTTCAATCACAGTCTCACCCAAGTTGTTTGACTCAAGGGGTTTTCAACCATCCCCTTTTTAGAGTCACACACACAACCTCTTGGGTGGCTCAAGTTTCATTCTCATGGGCTTCATAGTTTCAAAAGCCCATATTTCCTCCATATTATCCACCATTATCATCTTTAACTTGTGAGCAAGCTACTCACCTATCTGACAACCATCCATCGGGGAAATTCATACATATTTATATTATATTACAGAACCATATTTATATTGGTATCTTTCTACCTTAATGATGCCCTTCTTGGGGATTCATGCAATACATGAATTCCATTGAAATTATTTTAACAACAATATAAATGAAAGCTCAAGGAATTCTTAAACAATTCCTTCAACTTACCCATTGTTAGAGTATGGCTAATTCCCATTTTTTCATGGCTTGCATTAGTATGCATGTTTAGTTAATGGTTTTCTTTAAGGATATTTTGATGGTTGGAGGCACTCACTTGCCTCAAATCCCATTTCCATTAAGGGTCATTTTAATACCAAATTCCTAGAATAGCCTGCACCCTTTCCTAAAGCATGATGTCATCCAAACATCAACTATTAGTCTAATTAATCCACGCATTTCTATAGTTATTATGTTCAACAACCATTTCAATTTATTTGCATATATAGTCGTTCAACAAAAAAATAATATATATCAACAATATCTCAACATGCTCAAGTTGAAGGAACATCAACATTTGAAGTCTTTAAAGAAAATGACATAACAACCAAACTAGTACTTATAGAAACCTAAGGATCACTCTTATGCACATAAGTTGTTTCAATATTGGGTATACCAAGATAATTTTCCTTTTTTATATCACTTATGTAAGCATTCTTATAGCTGTATAATTTTCTACATGTCAACATATTTTGTTCATAATAAAATATTAAAAGAGAGAAGGTAAAGGGTTCTCCCTTTTGAATTTTCTTTGCATTAATAGAATTTCATAGCACTCTTATATATTTCCTGAGTAGTCATTGGAAATCAGGATGGTTATTTCTTCCTAGATTTCACACATCATTTTACATAAGGTATCTACTTAACAAGGCCACATTATTATCTTAGCATGTCAATCTTGTGCAATTAAATTTATAGAAAAAAAATCAAATTTGTTTTATGAATGCTAGAGTAATTATCATTTATTTTTATCTTTTGTATCTTTCCTCAAGCAAATATTTCTAGTAATCCATTGAAATATGATAACATCATATTGCAACTTTTCTTGGTTGCAATGTCCAGCCACCTCTGAGATGATCTTAGTTTCATGAGTTAATACCAATTCTAATACTTTCATCTCTTTAATAAACCATTTTCAAATGTAAAATTCATAAACATTCAATTACATTGTTCATTTAGCCACTCATTCGAACAATTCCTCAACAATGCACATCAAATCATGCACATTATCATGCTCACGCACTCCATACATCTATTTTATTATTCTTATACATTCTTGAAATATGAAAATAATCTAACTTATGAGAAATTCCATCCATTCAATGACATGTTTTGTAGATTCAACATGCTTTCCTTTTTCATATGACATCAATCAACACAAAGCCACTATTCCAAGCACTTTGGAATGATTAGGTGACCATTAATGTCACCTAGAACCTAATCAATTCCAACTCTTGATTTACTATCCATTCATGCATTCATATGATTACAATTTTTATTTTTTCAAGAGGGGCATTCTTGTGTAATTCAAATTCAATGTTTTAAACATACCACAACATACATGATTAGATCTTATTAGTTATTTGATGCTACATGATCAACTGGTATTTTAGGGAGGTTTCTCACACTCTTCTTCACCAACCTCTTGATCAATACTCTATCATCCCTATCCTTTTCCCCACAAGATCCTTTGTAGAAACCTCATCAGCCTTTCTAATAATATAATCAACCTTTTCCTAGTTATATATTTATCAATCTATGGTTAGTAATCATAACTTTCTAATGCAATATTAATACTCTACAAATTTTCTCATACCATATGCATGATCAATCATTATTTTTGTGTACCATGGAATATCTATGTGCATTTAACATTTCACTATCCTCACCACTATCAGTGCATAGGAATTTTAACTATTACATTCCTTACAATCTCATCATTCATATGCTCATATTTATCAACATATTATAACATTTTCAAAACTTTGAAGAAAATACATTCAATCAGCAAGAGATAATTTGAGAATTCCCCTCATAATTATGGCCAACTAATATTTTAGCTATGGACTTTCCCAGGAAATCATCATGTAATCTATTGATTGAATTATTTATCTTGTATGCTTCAAGATTTCACGATCATTTAATTGTTTCCACTTATGAGTAGATTAGATTTAAGTATTTTGTTTAGAAAACTACATAAGCAATTTTAATCTACAAGGAATTTCTACATGGTATCGAAGCACAAATCACTCTAGAAGAGGAGAATATGAGTTTATGTTTTGCAGGTGAAATCGAATTTGCAGTATCATTCTTCAGAGCTAGTAGGATCTCGTTCTACATATTGAAACTCAAATATGCCCTTGAGGGTAGTTCTAATTATATTTCTTGGAAGGAAAAGATGTATGTAGTGTTATAAGACAACGAGCTTAAGGAATTCATTGAAAAATACATTCCTAAGCCTCTAGCAATCGATGCTCCTGATTTAATGGAGTGGAGAATATGTGTTGCAAAGGCAAGAAGGATTATCCTAGAAGGAGTTCGAGATCATATTTTCTTGAACCTCCACGGTAAGGAGACTTCATATGCAATGTGGAAGGCCTTGATAGATATGTTTTAGAACAATAATGACCACATGAAGCTAGAACTGAGGGAAAAGCTTAGGAAAGTCAAGATGGAGAAGGGAAATATAATAACAAAGTACTTGACCAAGTTCACCTAATGTCAAGATGAGCTTGGAAGTGTTGGTGTTACATTTCGTGAAGATGATCTGATTAGCCTAGCACTTTAGGCATTCCCAAGAGCTGAAACAACCACTAGGATTCAGTAAATGGGAGGGAGAAGTTACTAGAGTGGGATCATTTGTGGTCTGACTTGGTGTAAGAAGAGATTCAGTGGAACACTAGAGATGGATTCTCATCCAAGGATGATGATGAGGAGAATTGTGCCTTGCCTAGAAAGGAATAGAAAGGGAAAGGGAAGAAATATCAATCCAAAGGGGATCCCAGTCAGGGTGGCAAGAAGAAGGGCTTGTCAAAGAATAAATGTTTTTGCTGTCATGAGCAAGGACACTATGCCACAAAGTTTTTGCACAAGAAGGCCGACAAGAAGCCCTCAGGAGGAGTAGTAGGTGAAGCTCTAACTTCAAAATTCAAGTTGGATTTCACCCACATTGCATGCATGGTGACATTAGTGATGGGTAGTGTGTGCTATCTAGATAGTGGAGCATCATTCCATATGACGAGAAACAAAGAATTTTTTAGTGACTTGGAGGAGAAGGACCTCTAGATGGACATTGAGATGGAAGATGATTGAAGGTATAACGTGACCGACATAGAAACTGTTACATTTCAGAGGTAGTCTATTTCTCTTCTCACATTAAAATATGTCATATATGTTTCGGGTTTGAAGAAGAATTTGGTTTCAGTTGCTATGTTGGAGGACAGTGGATATGATGTGATATTTAGCAAAGGAAAGGTTTTCCTTCTTCACATAGCCTTAGGACAAGTGATGTGGATTAGGGTTCAGATGAAGAACCTCTACAAATTGGATGTATAATATTGTGGAGCATTGAGAACAAAAGAATAGAAGGTGTAGAGCTGAGACATCGGTGAGTTGTGGCATAGAATATTGGGTCACTTACACCATGAAGATTTGAAGATCATGCAAAATATTTCTACAAGACTTCCCAAGGCTGCACTAAAGTAGAGAGATACATGCAAAGGGTGTACATTAGGGAAGTACACTAACTCCACCTTTCATGATAAAGAAATTCAAGCGCAAGCAATCCTTGAAAGGGTATTGTGGGAGATGCACGGAAAATGTTACATGAATAGGGCCTATAGTTGCACTCATGGGATGAATCATGCAACACAAATGTATATGTGCAGAATAAGAGTCCTCATCGGATTCTAGGGTGAGTACACCAAAATAAGCTTTTTTAGGTAAGAAACCAAATGTGGCACATTTTAGGATCTTTGATTCATCAGTGTACTGTCACGTTACCAAGGATGCAAGGAAAAAGCTAGAGCCAACAGCTGAGTTGGGAATATTTGTGGGGTACACTGATACACCTCCCAACTATCGGTTGTACTTGCCATTTCACAGGATGACAATGGTTCATAGAGATGTGAAGTTCGATGAAGAAAATGCCATGATGATCTGGATTTAAACAAGAACACAAAAAATTACAGATATAACCATAAATACAAAGATGTAGTAGAAACAACACTTCATTTAATTAATATCAAATATTGAAATATGCTTACAAACAAAATGGAAATAAGAATAGCTCGAGCGATGATATCTTATCTCTGAGAAGATATGTGGTAGCTACATGCCTCTGAACTGTGTTACGATGAGGCTTAAAGGCCTATTTATTATTGAGATACAATGGAAAACCCTAAACATACAAAAACCTAACCCTAGGAGATGAAGCGACAAACTATGGGCCCCGTTTGGGTAAATTAGTATATCAACTTCCTAGGGTCGTAACTTTGGCATATGATCTTTTTTTGATGCACACAATGCCTCTTTAGAAATATCTATCCAAGGACTACAACTTTTGTGTGACCAACATGGGTCATGTTGGTCCTAATTTTCCCAGAAAATGTCGTTTAGGGCCTCAAAACGGCTCAGGAAATTCAGGACCCGAAAAACCGCCAAAAATAGTAAATTGTGCTACAAATAAGAAAACTAAAATACTGAAAGAAACAATGGTAGGGGTCCAAGTGGAATAAGCGGGTGGCCACCAATATCCACTTGGATCACATGAAATTTTCCCTTGAGAGGGAGCTTCAGTTGTATGGAGATGAGGAGCTTTTAGCTCCAAAGGAAGAACTTAAGGATGATGTGGAGAAGCCACATGCAGAGGAGCAGATAATGGAAGCACCCACTCATGCAGAGACTTCCAGAGATGGAAGGAAGTTCACCAGAGAGGTTGACATATTGATGCATGATTCTAGAGAGAATGTGGGAGCACCTACATCACAATGCAGGCAGAGGAGGTCACCAAATTGGTACACTGGCTACATGGCTCTTATGAGCAAGAGTGTAGAGATTGAGCCATTCTAATTCGAGGAAGCAGTGTAACAAACAATATGGGTTGATGCCATGGTAGAGGAGCATGACTCCAATATTAGAAACATTGTTTGGGAAGTGGTTCCAAGGCCAGTAGACAAGTTAGTGGTGAGTTCCAGATGAATTTACAAGGTAAAGCAAGCAATAAATGGGAGTGTGGAGAAACACAAGGCCATATTTGTAGCCAAAGGTTTCTATCACGTGGAGGGAATTGATTATGGCAAGACCTTTTCTCTAGTAGCAAGGTACTCTTCAATCAAATCTGTTCTATCACTTTTAGCACAGATGGGATGGAAGATACATCAAATGGATGTGAAGACATCATTCTCTAATGGACTGATTGAGGAAGAGGTGTACATTAAGAATCTGGAAGGATTTGAGACCTTCAACAAATAGTCACATGTGTGCAGACTCAAACCAACCGTTATATCGATTGAAACAAGCACCATGTTCTTGGTACACCAAGATTAAAAACTATTTCACTAGGTTGGGATTCACCAAAAGTGAAGAAGATGTGAACCTTTACCATATTGTGGTTGAAGGTAAATTGTTGATTATAGTATTATATGTCAATGATTTAATTCTAACAGGTGGTGAGAAGCTGGTCAAATCTTGTAAACAAGATATTGCAAGAGAATTTGAGATGAATGACCTGGGGCTCATGCATTATTTCCTTGGTATGGAAGTATGGCAAGGAGATGAGGAACTGTTTTTCTCTCAGTGAAAGTATCCCAATGAAATACTGAAGTAGTTCCACATGGAGAGAAGCAAACCCATGGAGACTCCTCTAGAAGGGAATTGGAGGAAGGAAGATGTTACTTTAGGTGAAGTAATAGAGTCTACTATTTCTATACAGCTTGTGGTTTCACTGATGTAGTTTGTGAACACACGATTGGACATATGTTTGCATTTAACCAGCTTAGTCAAGCAATGGTTAAGCCAACAAAACTATATTGGAAGGAAACTAAACATGTGTTGAGATACATCGAAGGCATCACTCAGTTTGGTCTTTGGTAAAGATAGACAAAGGGAGTGAAGGTTCAAGGCTTCACAAATGCAGATTGGGTAGGGAGTCCATACGATGGGAAGAGCACATCAAGGGGAATCTTTAGTATTGGTTCAACAATAGTTTCTTGGTACAACATGAGGCAGACATCAGTTGCACTCAGTTCAGTAGAAGCAGAGTACATGTCTACTAGTCAAGAACCTTGTGAATCTATCTGGATGAGGAAGATCCTTGTTGGGTAATTTGGTCAATAGATGGATCCTACAATGATTTACTGTGAAAATTAGAGTTGTATCAAACTCTCCAAGGATCCAGTTTTTCATGATCGATCCAAGCATATCGACATCCGGTATCACCATCTACGAGATTATGTGTAGAGGAGAATCATGTTGTTTGAGTAAATTCCTACATAGAAACAAGATGCAAACATATTGACTAAGGCACTTTCAAGAAGAAAATTTGAGTTTCATAGAGGCAAGATTGGGGTATCTGATAATCCCTTTCTTGTTGAGATGGAGTGTTGGAAATGCAACAAGAAAATATTGATTTAATTTTTCCTTGAATTAAATTAGGAATAAAATTGTAATTCCACATCACAAGACAACTTGTATGAGTTAACTAAGTTAAATTGACTTAGTTGGCTCACCTTATTAGAGTTGAGGGTCTAACTTGAGTCACATAGAGTTTCTCCTACATTATAGGAGCCATGGTTGAGTTTATTTTGAGTTGTAATTAATAAATTTAGTTTAACTATGTTAAAGTCAGTTAAACTAGTTCCAATTATGGAGGAACTAGTAGGAGGTCAGACAATGGGTTGTTGTTTCATGTGTTCAATGAGTTAACTGATGATTCACTCATAAATAACTCATGCATGTCATATCTGAGAGTTACCCAGTTGAGATTCGGGTTCAGGGACAATGTACTATCAATTGTATAATCATTTGAATTATACAGTTGGTGCATGCAATCAGAGGAAGGACTATGAGGATTGCACAATTCCAATTGAGGAATTTCCCTAATTCATAGGGGCTAATTCCCAAGGAACAACGCAAGGAAATAGGGACTTGGGAAAGAATAAAATTGGTTAATTATTGGCTTGGGCTTGTCAAGGAAGTCGTGAGAAAGATAGATATAGTCCAGAGGTTGCTTGGGCTTGAGCAAAGTGTTGTAATCTTCTCATATTTTCTGACTAATGAAATATATAGATAGCAGGGGCTTTTAGCTGTGGTTTTCCCAATTTATCACTGTGTAATGTGTTGATTGAATTATTTCTCTTGTATGATTCATGATTTTGTGATCGTTTAGTTGTTTCCGCTGATGAGTAGAGTAGATTCGAGCCTTTTGTTTTAGAAAATTACATAAGCTATTTGAATCTACAAGGAATTTCAATAGTGGACATAATTTTATATTATATCCCAAAGAGATCAATAGCCATGTTTCACTAGGGTTGTAAGTTTTCAAAAACAAAAAGGAATACATACACTAATTACTTAGAGATAAGAATTTGAAAAAGGTGAAAATATATGTTCATCTCAAAGGTATCAGGGCTTATGATAGAAGGTAAAATAAGTGGTCTCAATAATTACAACATGAATAGCTTACCTCAAAGAATCCTTTAGTCATTTGAAAGGTTAAGAATTTGGTTCATTTTTCAATGTGTACCTCTTTTGGAATTTGATTAAAGTATCATAAGGAGAATGGTTCATTGGATCATACCTTGTCTACAAGAAATGGTTCTAGCATAATCATGTGATCATATTTCCATCATTCCACTGTAAAAATCAATCTACAACAATGATCCTTGAAGGTCTGGAATCGAGTCCCTTAATCTCATAAGGATCTTAAATATGTCACTATGAAAATGGTAGCAAAGTCATCCTTTTTGAAGTTATGGAAGGAATTGAGAAAATGTCTTAGTTTTGACTGATATATCAGCCTGTAGTATTCTTATGAACCTTGTGACTAATACATGTCTAAAGGAAGAATTGATGCTACAGTTGAATTAGTCATGGGAATTCAGATGGCCAAGAATAATCGTAAAGCTAATACTTTAGAATAATGACACCTCTACAATGCAAGCTATGGATCAAATCACAACCACATAAGGAAAGTGTGTGACCTTTGCACAGATTGAGGTATTAAACATATGCTTTCTTTGAAAAATATTGCTATGTCATAAACCCTACCTCACAAATGATTGTTGCAAATCTACTTGAAATATACCTTTGAATAAAGATTTCTTACAATGAAAAAGATGTTGAAGTGTCTCTTAAGAATCATGATGATATATTTGGAAACAAAGGAAGAATCTATTATAAGATTATCTAAGCCCAAAATATCAAATGTCGAATTGAAGAAGCCTGGAAATTAGCCCTATAGAATCTAAATATGATCCTTTAAGGTCACTTAGTTGGCTCAAATATCTTGAGTTTGGAAGGAAAGGTTGGGCCCCTCTTCAAGCTTAGAAGTTCTAGGGTTTTCTTGATAAATTCATTTGCAAACCCTATACTATGATAGGTCAAGGACACACGTGACTAAATATATTGAAGGTTTTATTGCAAATAAAGTGTTGATGCCATGAAAGATATCTTACATCTACTATTTAAGAATGAAAAAATTAGTCTTTGTACATTGAAATCAAGGCCATGATGGTATGAAAAAAATGATACTACTATAGTGATTTAGAGAAATCAAACCACCATTACACTCTCTTGATTGATTGCTGACAACATTGGATATGTGAAGGGAACGCTAATTATATGATTTTTCCATTTGGTTATGAAATTGAAAATCTAGAGTTTGTAAATCCTAACAAGCAACAAAGTCTTGAATTGGTTGTTTCCACTGAAGATAGAAATCTTAGTTCATGCAAGGAAGATATGACATCATGATGACATTGTCAATGAAGTTGATGCAAAAAGGCCAAGATCAAGAGGGAGATAACATTATTCTAAAAAAAAAATCTTCCTTGGTTTCCTAGTGAGGATTGCAGGTACTTATTGAAGGTTTCCAATGGATCTAGAAACAAAAGGAGAATAAGTGCATTAACTAAGCAAAGATATGACAAAAGGATTTGTGCCAGAATCGAGATTTTAAGATATGAGCTTAAGAGGAATTTGGTAGTTACGAAAATTTGAAATATGCATACCTATTAATAGAGATGAGAGAATAGAAGATTCTCTGAGTAAGAGGGAGATCACATTTTGATATAGTTTTTAGAAATTTTTTAAGAAGTATCATAATTTAAGAAGGCCCTTAAGGGCTCATATGGA
Source organism: Pinus taeda (assembly GCA_000404065.3). Lineage (NCBI taxonomy): Eukaryota > Viridiplantae > Streptophyta > Pinopsida > Pinales > Pinaceae > Pinus > Pinus taeda. The sequence continues at coordinate 31,887 of APFE030041316.1, forward strand.
GGAACTATGATATGTTGTACCAAAGAATGATTAGATAGAAAAAATTATGTTAGCTTCAGAGGGAGCTCAAAATGATCATAGTAGAATATGTCTCATATTAAGAGGGAGTTGGCCACTGAATATAATCTTGAATCAACAAAGCCTAATGAAATCTTCTTTGCAAAAGTTTGATGATGATATGGTTTGATAGGTTCTTTAATGAACTTGGTTTGTATATTTTCTTTACAGTGAATACATTGAATCAAATGAAGCCAAAGTATGATCATTGGATACTCTTGTGGTACTGCTAATTATTGTTTGAAGTATGTAGAAGGAAATGAGCTTAGGCTGTTGGGATACTCTGATTCTGATTGTGATGAAAGTGTTGTTGATGGAGAGAGTATATGTGGAAAAAAAAAATCGATCTCAAGAATGGTGTCTTCGATGAGCAGGGAATAGTCTTCCATGGCACTTAGTGTTGCTGAAGCTAAATATATGGTACTCTGTGTAGTTATTATGAAGCAGTTTGGGTTTAGAATTTTTTTTCCCGAATGTTTGGGCAAGAGTTGGAATTGACCATGATATTTTATGACAGTCAAAGTTGCATGGTATGTTTAATCACATTGGTATCAAGTACCACTACATTCATGACATGGTGCAGAAGGGAGAATTTTTTTTTTAGCGCATCTCCATTGATGACAAGAAAATTGATGTCCTGACTATGCCTCTTTCCAGAGAGAGATTTGTTTTTTTTAGAGATAAGATGGGACTCGTGGAGCATTCCTCTTTGGAAAAGACGGAGCAATTATTTTTTTGCATTATGATGTCACTTGACTAGGATTATGGATATCATCCCTTTATCCAATTGACCAGAATTAGGAAGAATGGTTTGAGAGATGACATTCTTCATGTGTCACTTCACCAGAATTAGGGATATTATCCCTATGTCAAGTTGGCTAGAATTAGGAAGAACAATTTGACATATTAGATAACCTGTTTATTCTTCCTATGTCACTTGACCTGAATTAGGGATATGATCCCTATGTCAATTTGACCAGAATTAGGAAAAATGGTTTCATGAACAAATATTATTCATGTCTTTTGTTGTGACTAGAATTAGGGATGTTATCCCTATGTCAAGCACATTGAAAATAATTAGGAAGAATGGTCTAGTGAATAGACATTTTTCTGTGTCATGTGATATGACCATAATTAGGGATTTTTTTTGTTGTGTCAAGTACATTGACCAGAATTAGAAATATGATCCTAGAGGTTGAGTTGTAGCCTCCTAGCATCATGCTCAGATCTCTGTCTAGAGAGAGCTTGTTTGATTGATTTATTTTTGGTAGGTTATGTATATGAGTACCATGATTGTGACGTACTAGTTATTTGATGATGATGGTAATGTTGATATTGATTTGATAATGATGTTAATCTAGTCTTCATATTTCCTTCAAAAAGTTTTCAACTTGTTGACATCTTGTTAGACATTATGAATACCTCCCTAGCTAAGAGGGAGCGTTGAATAATGTTGCTATGGTTGGTCTTCATAATCCTTGATGTATTTGTAATACTATGTAAAAAAACAAAAGAAAATTATTGTTACTTGTTTAAGCATGTTCTTCATGTATGTATTTGTCAAAAGAAAAGTCTAGAAAGGGTATGAAGAGACACCCATTCGAAAGGATATAAAGAGACACCCATTCAGAAGGATACAAAGAGACACCCATTGAGAATAAAGAAAGGCTATATATATATATATAGCCAATTTGATCTTCTCCATAATGGAAAATGAATCAAATCTCATCTCTGTTCTATGAGAAAAATATAAAGTCAAGGAGAACAAAGACAAAGGCTTATAACTCATCTCTCATCTTTCTCAAATGATCAAGGAAGGTTGACTTGAAGAAAACATTTCTTTGATGCTAATATGACGTTCTGTAGCTAATACTTCTTTGAGACAATGAGAAGTTATGTGGCTAATATGTCTTTGAGACAATGAGAAGTTTTGTGGCTAATACATCTCTAAGCTAATGCAAAGCTCTGTGGCTCATACAATGTGAATTTTTGTAGTGATAACATGGAGTTATATGTTAACTTTGAGGCTAAGACAAAAGCATAACTTCAAATCTCTTAGAGACCTTAAGTGGACATCATTATAAACTTGTTTGTAAATAGAATTAAGACATCTTATCTTGACACATTGAAGGGTTGGCGTGGCACTTGTGAATGGTCATCTTTCTGGTCAATTTTTCTATGAACTTGATGTCTCGTTGAAAGTTTATTATAAGATAATAATTGTTGGGTTTTTACCCCTAGTAAGTTTTCCCAGGGTAAACTTTGTCTCTTTTTCTTGTTCATTGTGATCTATACTCCCCTTTCATTTTTATTGGTTGAATTTATGAAGTATAGTTGCTTAATGAATAAGATTGAATTCTAAAAGAGTTCTAATATATTCATAAGTAACTATCAATTATTCATAAATAGTGCTTTTATATTTCACACTCTATTTTTCAAAAAAAATCAGCCAACCCCATAAAATATTTGACTTCAGTTACATTTCTAGGAGTGGGCCACTCCATGATGGCTTTGATCTTCTCGGGGTCCACAACCATGCCTTCTTTTGAGATCACACAGGTCAAATGATGAAATTGTGTTTTAAGCAATTCCCATTTGTTCAGTTTAGCATATAACTTGTGTTCCCTTAGTAAATGTAACACTTCCTTTAAGCGATCCTCATTCTCCTCTCAGGTTTTTTAGTAAACTAGAATATCATATACAAATACTAACACAAATTTGTCTAGGTATAGGCTAAGTGCATTGTTCCTTAAGCACATAAATGTGGTTGGAGCATTTGTAAGTTCAAATGGAATCACCATGAACTCGTAGTTCCCGTATATTTTTCTAAACATGTATTATGAATGTGTTCATCCTTAATCCTGACTTGGTGATAGCCAAAAATTAAATCATTTTTTAAAAACGTAATAGCTCCTCTTAGTTGGTCAAACAAATCATTGATTCTTGGAAGTGGATATTTATTCTTTATTGTTTCTTTGTTCAACTACTAGTAATTGATGCAGAGTTGTAATGTGCCATATTTCTTCTTCACAAATAAAGATGGTGCCCCCCAGGGTGACACACTAGGTCTGATATACCCCCTGGTAATTGATGCAGAGTTGTAATGTGCCATATTTCTTCTTCACAAATAAAGATGGTGCCCCCCAGGGTGACACACTAGGTCTGATATACCCCTTAAGCTACATCTCCTTTAGTTGTAGTTTTAATTCCACTAATTTAGGAGTGCTCATGTGATATGGTTCCTTAGAGGCTGACACTGAACCAAGAATTATATCAATAGTGAAATTGATGTATCTGTTATATGGTAACCCTGATATTTCACCTAGAGATACATCATTGTACTATAGTAAAATGGGGTGATCCTCTTGATACAAGTGGCTCCACTCACAAGTAGAAGTCCAAGAGGACTCATAAAGGGTCAAAATTAAAAGTGGTCAGAACGCTCCCAAACTAGGACAAGAACATAGTTTTCGTCGCCCTAATCCCAATGGTTCAAATGACACTCAAATCTGAGCTTGTATGGAGGAGATAGAGCTAGTCAAAGTTGTGGTCAAAGTTGAGCAGTGGGCCAGGTTTAAGTGTCCTACAATTTGACCAACACCGGGGCATGAAACCTAGCTCCCGAAAGTAGGGGAATTTTTTGGATGGTTAATTTTCCCAATGACCCTTATTTTCGTTAAAATTAAAAATAATCAACATTTTTTAATAAAACGAAAATTAAAAAAAATATATAATGACGTGGCTGGCCATGACCCCCACAAACCCTCATTGGGCACATATAGATAAACTTTGTAATGAGGCGGGTGCCACCAGCAAACCTGACCCCTCCCCTTCCCCCCTACATGAAAAGATGGAACCATCAGGGTTTGAAACCACCCAACCCGGTGGGGCCAGCCTGCCTCTCTGTCAGTGCCATAACACCGCAAACAATCAACACATAATACCGCACACCATTACATAGCCAACCCAAAACATCAGCCTCCACAATGGACCGTGCAACAAAAATGTGCCAAAATTAATAACCACGTGTATTTTTGGCAGGGACGGGATTTGATCCCCCGACTTCCCTGCCTCGAACCAAATGACTGAACCAAATGGCCAAACTGACTTTCTTGTTATCTTTGCCCGAAAACACATAAATAAACCTTCAATTCATTTGCACAAGGAGGAGAACGAGGGATAGAATGAGAGGCCATGAACAAAACGGAACGGAGGTTCCCAAGAATGGAGTTTTGTGCAGTGGAGCCACACCCAGGCAGAACCATGATGTAGTTCGAGGAGGCAGAAACTTGACACACTTTTTAAGATGAGGAATATTCTTTTGATGCCGAAGATTCCTTGGGAGGTAAAATTTCATTTGATCACAATGTAATCAAGTTTATAGTCATTTTTCTCAAATTTTTGTAGGGAACACAATGGCGAGGTCAGATTCACCTTTTGAGCAACGGATTTGCAGATTCCTAGCATAGGAGAATATTTGAGAATCTGGAGGCTGAAATTTCCCAGATCCAAAATGCAGCGAACTTAATACTCATTCTTCTTAGAATTTTGCAAGGATCTCAATGGCGAGATCATTTTTCTTATTTGAGTTGTAGATCTCCAGTCAACCCAGAGGAGGGAATCTTTGGAGAGTCAGGGGGGATCTAAAATATTCCTACAGGCCCATATTTTTTCGGTGTTAAAATTTGACAAATGGATAGTCAATTTTACACCTCTCGATGACACAAATTCAATGATGCAGTCATATTTTTTCGTTGAGCTTTCTATTTTTCGCTTATATTCTAGATTGGACCGATGACGTCATATTTCAAGGTGTGGAAAGTCGATCTTATGCCATGTGATGCCATGATTTTGATTGTGCATTCAGATCCAGTAGCTGAGTATTCCATTCTTCAGTTAGCATCAGAGTTGAGGTATATGAAATGTTGTTGTCATGTACTTCTTTGATCATTTGTTGTGAGATGTATTATGTTGTTTCGATTCCTGCTTGATGTATGATGCAGAATCTTCTGTCTACTTCATGTAAGATGTATGTATTCATCATGGATTTCCATGTAGGTTTTGAGATCCCTTTGTTTCCATGATGGAGGGATACTCATTGTCACCATGTGTGAGATTATGTCACGCTGATAGGAGGTCTATTGTGAGTGGTAGTTCTTGTAGCAAAATGTCTCGTGGAGAGAATTTTCCACTCATGTAGAGGGCACATATCGTTGTATGACAGAAAACATAGTCCATGTGCATCTTCACCATTTCCAGCACTGAATGAAGCAGCCAACACCATCTTGAAATTGGGCCCAGAGACGTAGTCCACACTGGATGAACTCCTTTATCGATGTCCCATGTCTATGATTTGTTGATTGTCATTATGTTTCCATTTTCTTAAGCATGCATATATGTTCATTTATGCTTTGTTAAAATGCAATTCTAACCACATCATGGGAGTAAAATATCTTGGTTAAATATGGGAGTTGAGTCAACTCAGATCAAGTTTGGTATCGGAGTGGTCTTTTCATTGATGTAAATTGCGAGCGTGAACAATTGAATGTGCAGTGATGAAGGATGACAAAGAGATGTACAAGACCATGCGCTGTACAAGACCATGCTCAAAGTGTCTGAAAATATGGACATAATGTATGAAGCTCTACAAGAAGAGATAGAGGAAAAGCAACGATTGCAACTTCAGTTGCGAGCCATAGAAGAGGCCCTAGAAGAACTGAAGCACAATAACGAGAGTTTTCAAGCAGATAACGTTGAATTGAAGATGCTTCTACGAGAAGAGAAAGAGGAAAACAAGCAGTTGCAGCTTCAGCGACAAGCCATGATAGAGACCTTGGAGGAGTTGAAGTGAAACGAAGGCTTAGAGAAGCCCTCATCACTTGTTTCCAAATCGACACATGAGGTAAACAATTGTGACTTTTCTTCAGTTACATCTTCACATGACACTATTTCTATTGGAAATGTAGAGGTGTTGATTACAGGAATTGGAATGAGGCTCCTTACCAAGATGGGGTACAAAGGAGGAGGACTTGGCATTAATGGTCAAGACATTACTTAGTCATTGGAGGTTTTGTAGAGACTAGGATACACCTAAGGAGAGAGCTAAAAGGTGTCAAATGCTTCCATGATATTGTTGAAAGCACCAAGGAAAGAGAATGATGGGAACTCGTCACCATCATCCCATGTCAGTGCACAGTGCAGAGAAAGAGTTGAGGCAAGCTCTCATCGCCATAATTGCACTAAAGACAACCAAGAAAGTTATAACAAGTCTCAGTATTCTAGAGTTCATTACGATTACAATCATGATGTTAATGATTAATGTAAAACATGGCATCGAAAAACATGTCATTTTTGTGGTTTACATAACCATGTGTTTGCTAACTACTGGAAGAGAATGATAGCACGAAAGAGGATGAGGCATGACAGGCCTTCTCCACAGCAGAGAAAGAAGCAAGTTATGTAGACCTGGAGGAAGAAGATCTATTGCAGTCATTGCAACAGAGGTGGCCATCAAAGAGCCACGTTTTGGAGGCTCTATCCAGATTAACACCTAAAAGACAAAGTGTGGGTGCAAGAACTAGTTGAGAAAGTTGATCGACAAATGAATCCACCACTTTCGTGGTGGTCCACTTTATTAGGAAAAAGATGGTTTTCCTAGGTGTGGTAGTGTGTCATGGCCTTTTCTGTGTAAATCATGTGTTGCATTTTTAAAATGTAAAAGTGATGATATGTTTTCCATCACTTGTTTAGCAACAATGATGTTTTGGCCTTGTAGATGGGGTATTGTTTCTATTATGATGTAAACTTGACCATCGAGTATGTGTTGTAAAATCGTGGCAAGTATGGGATGCTTGGCTCATTAGTTGGTCTTGTAAATTAAGCATATAATTTGCAAAACAATGTACTATAAGTTTGCAGCGGTTGCAGGTGTTGGCTCACCACTTATGGCTCCGAAGGACAAAGGTGAAGGAGAAGGAAGGGTGACTTATCAGACACTTGTGGTGAAGACAATGTACAGAGAAGTTGCAAATTATTTTTTCCATGCTTTTGGAGGACCAAAAGCTCCTCAATGGGGAGGATTGATCCAGGTGGCTCCAGACACATGCAGATGTCCAAGAGGACTCAAAAAGGGTCAAAATTCAAAGTGGTCAAAACGATCCTAAACTAGGACAAGAACATAGTGCTGGCCACCTTGATTCCAACGATGTGAACAAAACTCAAATCCAATCTCGTATGGAGGAGATAGAGCTAGTCAAAGTTTGGCGGTGGGCCAAGTTTAAGTGTCCTACAATTTGACCGACACCGGGGCATGAAACATAGCTCTCGAAAGCAAGTGAATTTTTTGGATGGTTAATTTCCCCAATGACCCTTATTTTTGTTAAAATTAAAAATAATCAATATTTTTTAATAAAACGAAAAATTTAAAATATATATAATGAGGTGGCAAGCCATGACCACCGCCACCCCACCCCCCCATTAGGTATATATATAAACTTTGTAATGGGGCAGGCCGCCACCGACGGACCCAACCCCTCCCCTTGCCAACTACATGACAAGCCAGAACTGGCGGGGTTTGAACCTTCCTATCCCAGTGGGGCCAACCCGCCTCTCAGCTCATTCCGTAACACTATAAATAGTCAACACATAATACCACACACCAATACGCAGCCAACCCAAAACAACAACCTCCACAATGGACCGCACAACAAAAATGTGCCAAAAATTAATAACCACGTGTATTTTTTTGGGGGATGGGATTTGATCCCCCGACCTCCCTAACTTGAACCAAACAACCGAACCAACTGGCCAAATGGCCTTTCTTGTTATCTCTGCCAAAAAACACATAAATAAACCTTCAATTCATTTGCACGAGGAGAACAGGGGACAAAATGGGAGGTCGTGAACAAAACGGAATGGCGGTGCCCAAGAATGAAGTTCCATGCAATGAAAACATGCCTAGGTGGAACCATGATGCAGTTCTAGAAGGCGGAACCTTGACACACTTTTCGAGATGGGGAATATTCTTTTCATGCCGAAGATTCCTTGGGAACTAAAATTTCATTTGATCACAATGTAATCAAGTTTACAGTCATTTTTCTCAGATTTTTGTAGGGAACGCAATGCCGAGGTCAGATTCTCTTTTTGAGCAGTGGATTTCCAGATTCCCGATATAGGATAATCTTCAAGAATCTTGAGGGAATCTTCCTGATTCCTTGGAGGCTGAAATTTCCTAGATTCAGAATGCAACTAACTTTATACTCATTCTTCTCAGAATTTCACAAGGATCTCAATGGTGACATCAGTTCTATGATTTGAGTTGCAGATATTCAGTCAACCCAGAGGAGGGAATCTTTGGAGAATCATGGGAAGGATCTAAAATATTCCTACAGGCCCAGATTTCGCCGACGTCAAAATTCGACAAATGGATAGTCGATTTTACACCTCTTGATGACACAAATTCAGTGGTGCAGCCATAGTTTTCAGCTAAGCCTCCTATTTTTTGGCCATTTTCCAGATTGGAGTGACAGTGTCAGATTTCAGAGTGCGGACAATTGATCTTATGCCATGCACACCATGATTTTGATGTTGCATTCAGATCCAGCAGCTGAGTATTCCATTCTTCAGTCAGCATCAGAGTTGAGGTATATGAAGTGTTGTTGTCATGTCCTTCTTTGACCATTTTTAGTGAGATGTATTATGTTGTTTCAATTCCTACTTGATGTATGATGTAGAATATTGTGTCTACTTCATGTAATATGTATGTATTCATCATGGATTGTCATGTATGTTTTGAGCTCCCTTTGTTTCCATGATGGCGAGATACTCATTGTCACCATGTGTGAAATTATGTCATGATGATAGGAGGTTTGTTGTGAGTGATAGTTCCTATAGCGAAACATCTTATGGAGAGACTTTGCTACTCATGTAGAGGGCACATATCCTTGTATGACAGAAAACATAGTCCATGTACATCTTCACCATTTTCAGCACCGACTGAAGTGGCCAACACCATCTTGACATAGGGCTTGGAGTCGTAGTCCACACTGGACGAATTTCATTATCAACGTCTCATGTCTATGATTTGTTGATTGTCATGATGTTTCTATTTGCTTAAGAATGCATATATGTTCATTTATGCTCTGTTAAAATGGAATTCTAACCACATCATGGGAGTAAAAGATCTTTGTTAAATTAGAGAGTTGAGTCAACTCGGATCACCTCTAGTTTAATTTTACTACCCTCTATTACATTGTTTACCTAGATCATGAATAAAGTACACCCTTTCCAACTACATTTCTTTGTCTACAATACAAAAATCTGTTTGATGTAAATATGATTTTTCTTCCATTGTAGTGTATTCCCTTATCAACAAGTCACTCTAATGATTTATTGTAACAATCCACTTTGGGCATGCGGGTTTCCAACCAATCCATTCTAATTAATACATCATATGAACCCAACGGAAGGATGTTGAGCTTTACTATTGTAGGCATGCCATCTAGTTCTAGGTGGCATGATTCTACTAAATTTGTTACTTTCTTCTTAGATCCTATGGTCAATTGGACCAACCAAAACTTGGTATGCTCTTTCTTTTGCATTATACAATCTTTTACAACTGTAGGGCTAATATAACTAAGGTTATATCTTGGATCAATTAAAATTGAAACTAATTGGTTAATGATCTTGCCTTCCATCTCGATGACTAAAGCATGATGATCCAATTATCAGTTATCCAACACTGCATAAATTTTAGGCATACTCTAAGCCACATTATTCATTGTCCTTACCTCTTCTACATTATATAACCCTTTATAATTATTCTTCTATGGTTAAGTATAATACCTTTTCATGTGGTTTCTTCCACGTATCCAACACTAAATTGGTGCTTTTCTATACCCCTGAACTTATTCTCTTATTGATTTAGAGGATTGACCTCTGTTAGTAGGATATGTCCATTAGAATTCACCTTTTCTAGTAGTGGTGAATTTGCCACCTTTCCTCTATTTATGTGCATAGGTTTTGGTCCTTTCCATTTGAATTTTTTTTTTTTATCCTTCATCTTCCAATCAATCTAGTTCTTAGTCTTATGCTTGGATTTCTCATAAGAATAAATGGTTTTCTGGACAATATCTCTAATTTTTTGGGTTCATCGAACTCAATCCTGTCTCTAAATGCTTGAGGTAACCCACTGAGGTACCTTTTAATCTTGATTTTTTGTCCTTGATGTAAGGTACATACCTTAGTATTTCTAAAATTATTTATTTTTGTACTCATCAACAATAAGTTTCCCTAACTTGAGCTCATTAAATTCCTTGATCTTTCCATCAAAATAAATTTCTAACATGTACTTCTCCTGTAAATACTTTTCAAACCCATTCAACAACGTCTCATTTTCTCTAATGTATTTAACATTACTTAAATTCTCCCACCATATATCAGTCTTACCTTTAATTTGAAAGTTTCTACCCCAACTTTCATGTTTCAGAGTAGTCATGTACTCTGAAGTATTTCTCCATCCCCAACAACCAAGCCTCCACCTCTTCAACTTTATTATCCTCTTTGTAAAAGGTGGGGTGTCTTGCATTCTTAAACTCCTCCAATATGTGGTTTTTTCCACTCCTTCCTTGTTTATAATGTATTTAGTTGCAGTCCTTTATGATTAGTGAGGGATTTATGTCGTTCTCTTTGGAGTGCTTACTAGAGTCTCTGTTCTTACATTATCTTCACTAGCTTGCCTGTGCCTCTTTATTTATTTAATACCTTATGCTATATTAGCTTCAAATCCGTGCCTATCTATCTCATTTGGGCTTTTTCTAGATTTGTGTTTGTTTAAAAACTTGGCACCAAACTCATATTGTTTTTTCCCTTGTAAGTGAGATAGACTGTACAAGATTATCGCATTCACTTTTTCTTGTTTCTCCCATGCTCTAAAAATTGTTTCATTGTTTTCTTTGCAACTTCTTAACTCACCCTTCAGACTTTTGAGAGTGTCCATACAGTCAGGGGAATTCTCCTCCACCCTCTTCCCAATGGATTCTTCCTTCTTATCATATTCGTATCTGTTTGTGTTGTATTACACCATCTTGCCACTCATCCTTTATTTTCTGGCTGGGACGTATGTCGCCTTATGTGTTTTTACACACATATAATCATTAGTTAAATATAACATAACTATGTCAATTCATCAACTTAATATTGAAGCTTATTTAGATTTCATGTTAATCAGAATTTTACAAATTTTCTCTAAATTTTATTTTCAAGGCTCATTTAATCGAAGTGTTGAACTTGGGTTTTGATAGCACTTTGTAACACTCCCTACCAACCCCTTATACTAATGTGGGCAATGGAAGGTGAATTATTGATGCCTTAAATCCAATCTTCAGGTCTATTGTAACAATGAGGTCATAAATATTTTTCACTCTCTAAAATGTTTATGGAGTTAGAAAATGAAATCAACATCGCATCCAACTCAGTGAGATCTTTTCAAAGATATAAAATTTTCATCAATTTGAGTCTTGAATAACAAGTTTCACTCAAAAGAAACATTTTCCTATTAATTTTGGCCACATCAACATTAACATGCCACACAACACCTATTTTGTTTTTGGAATTGGTCCAACATGGTGATGCGAGGAGAACCAATTGTTTCACCACTGCTTGAGGCACACCTTATATATATATATATATATATATATATATATATATATACTATATATATATATATATATATATATATATATATATATAATATATTAATATAATTATATAATATAATTTAGGCATTGCTTGAACTTAATAGTTCACATCACTCAGAGTTTGACACAATATAAAAAATATACGTTATTTGTGCATTTGCATAAGTTAATGCCTCATATGACTCTCACCTCACTAAAATCCCATGAAACCCACAAGTAGAGATTTTGATGGGCCCTCCCTACACCTAACCACATCATTGGGTCTGTCAGTAGTGATGTTGTTTAAAATGTGGGGTTAAGCCCCCAAGGCCCAAATTCTTGAAAACAAGGTAGGTCATACCCATGGATTTCTCCCCATTGGTCAATCTAGAATGGTAACATGAAACTTGATATGTGGAGGGGCTTAAGCCCTGAGGCGTGAAGGGCCAATGCTATTAATCTAGAATATCTCCCTACAAAACCACAACATATTGTGTCAAGGGTATCTGGAGTGATGATCCACTAATTACTTACGTTTCCCTCACTCAATGCTCGATAACTAGCAAGACTTACGAGGCTTTAGTTGTGTACGTTGAGGGTGACCAAGTCAATGTTATGAAGTTTTTTAAATAGTCCAAGGGAACAACGCCTTTATAATTAGAGAAAAGGTTAATTGCCCTATGTTTGAGGTTGATATTTATGTTGTTAAAAGCCTTAAGGAATATTTCACGATCTTTCTATGGATTCTAAAATAAAATAATATGCATATATATCTTTTATAAGTCATTAGAGCAAGAGTTATTTAGTGATAAGTTTAATAATGCCCCCATCATGTGTATTTCCGCTTAATGCACACACACACACACACACACACACACACACACACACACACACGCATAGATAGATAGATAGATATCCCATCTTGACATAATGATTTGGTAAGCTCTAATTATAGAATTCATTGTATGTTTTATATTTAGCTAGGAATTGAAAAATGAACTATTATCACAAAGAAACACAACTACATATATATATAATATATTATTCTTGACCAAGGGTATTTGAAGGCTTTGATGCCCAACTAGGGATCAAACCAAAATTTGGAGCCATTAAATAACTTGTAGACATGAGGAACAATGATGTTGAATTTTGATGTTCGCCAATTTTGATAATATAGTAGAGCAGGAGTATATGGTGATAGTTGTTGCTCATCCTATTATGGTGAGGCTAGATGATGTGACATGGTTCTAACATTTCTTCAAGATATGTATAGTTTTAATGATGGTTTTGAATGTGAAAATTGGTATTTCATGATTTTATTTTGGGGTGAACGCATCCACCCAAATGGTAGTGTGAAGGCCAGAAAGGAGAGCGTGACCCAATTAATTTTCCAGGATGCATATACATTAGTTTTTTATGGACATTGATTTAGTGGTTATTTACATAGACCACTTTGAAATTTAACCAACAAATGAAATATACATCATCTGTTAATTAAATATGGAACATGCGGCCACAAGTTATAATTCATATCATTTTTAGAAACCATAGTACTTTCAAATAATAATTGTAAGATCTAAGACATCATGTCTTTCACAATCATAGTACCAAATCAATATCTCAAGCACATCAATCCATGAAATGATTTTAGTATTGTCTAGAATATGATATAGGTTGTAAATTATAAATCATTAGTTGGAATTACATGACCAAACAACTTTAAATGACCATGAATATCAAAGGTCAATAATAATCATGATTCCCATCATTTCCCTACTCAAAAAATAGGTGTTCGCAACACCTTAGCCACTCGGGCGTTGTGAGTTTCTGATGAAAATCACCTCAAAGATGAAAAAACCCACCTCCTTAAGGTTTTTAATAAAAATGGTTATAGCAGGTCCCAGGGTCTTAGAGCTTTCAATAATGCTGAAAAAGGTCCTAAGAATAAGATTGATCCCAAGGATCGGTTTTCTAGAATTCATCTTCCTTTTATTGAGGGGACTAAGGATAAAATCACAAGGTGTTTGAAAAAAATAAGATTCCTTCTACTTTTAGGCCCCTTAGCACTATTCAGAGTTCTATTCATTCGATTAAGGACCTGGTTAACCCAAATGATGGGAAGGGTATTTACATCATTCCTTGTTCCTGTGAGGCTCCTTATATTAGTGAGACTGGTTGATCAATAAATCAAAGGATTTGTGAGCATGCTGCGAACATCAAACATGGAAGGTCTCACTCCTTCGCTTTGGAAGAACATGCAAAAAAGACCAATCATCGCATCTGCATAGAAGAGGCTAGGGTCATCACTAGAATTGACCATTTTCATCTTCGTAAATTTAGAGAGGCCTTAGAAATTGAAAAAAGGCATGTTAATCTGAAGAGAGACGATGGCTGGAGTATCAGAAGATGTTGGATCCCTGCTTTTTCTTCCTAAAGTTTTTTCTTTTTATCTTCTTATTTATTCTCTTTATTATTATTTTTATTTGTATATATATTCTTTCTTCTTTTTTTTATAAAATATTATTAATTCTATTTAACAATAATATTTATAATATCATTATTATTTTTTATTACTATTTCTTATAACAGTATTACTAATTTTTGGAAGATAAAATTTGTAATACCACTTAACCAATATGTTTTATCATTTTCATTTATTAGAATTATTATTCTTTTTACTAGTATACATATACTGTATATCTTTTGTTTAATAACCTTTTTTATTTTAAAATTGATTTTAATGATTTATTTAACATATTAATTAATAATTAATAATTCATTTTGTTTGAATCCCTCTCTATCTTCCCAAAGGTTTTTTTTTTTTAACAATCATATTTATAATTTCTAGTAATAGTTTACTTATTATGGAAGAATAAAATTTGTTAATCTACCATCTTAACAATATTGTTTTACAATATTATTATTATTAGAATTCTATTCTATTAATATTTACATATAATAGTATATTTTTTAGTTTTATAATTTTTATTATAAATTGCATTTAATTTTTTATTTATAAAATTTAATTTTAATAATAATATTAATTAATAATTAAGATTCATTTAGTTTGTTTCCCTTTCCGTTTCTTGTTCAAATCTTAATATCAACTATTTAATCAAACTAACTGTTATTTTATAACGGCTAAGTAGTTTCTCTCTTCATCTATTTATTTCATTGCCTAGATCTGGCTCCTCATCTTGTCCTAAAGATGAACCACACTGGCTGGTTCGAAACACATCGACGAGATTATCTGCTATGTGATTTTTACCAAAAGATGTTGTTATAATAATCATGATTTTGTAGTAAAAACGCAATCACTTGTAGCACATGCAAAACATAAATATTAACTCATAATTGTCAATAAACATCATGCAAATTTCATAAAATGAAGGCATATACCATTCTACTTTTTTAATTAAGTCAAATACCACAAGCAATTGGAGAAGGGCTTCACACTATCCTCCCAACCATAGGCTAGCTACATTGTTCTTTCTTGTAACTCACCACCCCCGTGTTAGGTCCAAAGTCTGATGGATTAATTTCACAAGGGAAACACCACTTGGACTAAGAGATGGATACCGTTTGCACGTGGTTTACTAGTGGTCTACCAAGCACTGGTGGTTTCACATCCACAACAAGCATTAGTTATTTCACAACCAACCACAAGCACCAGTGATTTGTTGTACGTGTGGATTCATGGTAGGAGACAAGCACTAGTGGTTTCATGGCTACAACAAGCACCAATGGTTTCACAGTCTCAACAAGAACCAAAATTTCCAATTTAATCTCTCTATGTCCAAACCAGTAATCCAAGATCAAAAACAAAGAGAGAGTAGTGGTCTAGCATAGGTTGAATGCCCTCCGTGACTTTCACACTCGCATTAGCTCTCCATGAAAATCGTCTAGAATTCAATCAAACCCCTTGTCTGAATTGGCCAACATATTTATGGTTAACATGTTGCAACTTGGGTATGGCTGAGAGTGAACCCCTTCCAAACCCCCTCACCCTAATGCTTCCTTCCTTAACACATTACACTTTCAAATCATGAGAAAGGAAGGTTGTGACCACACCTCCCGGTTGCATTAATAACCAAATCAAAGCAAGGAGGCTTTTGCCAACCATAAGGGTATGACATTAAATTTAGTGGTATATGGGTATGATGGTTCATGTCAAGTGAGTGAAACTGAAGGCCCCATCTCCCAAGACTCTAGACCATCATCTTTCCCTTACAGATTTAAATTTCAAAAATAAATTAAGTAAAAATTAAAACTTTTGTCATTAAATAAAATACACACACACACGCATAATCAAGAATAATGCATGATCACCCATTTTAATATTAATTAAAGCATCAATCACATGATTAATAAATTTAAATATTGAGCAGACTTTAAGTATTGAGCACAATATAGCCCGTAGGGGTCTGGTCTCATGGCCAGCGAACGGTCTGCTAAGTCGTTCATGCCGCTGTGCAGGTCACAGGTTCAAGTCTCGTCTTAACCCGAGGGCCATTCTTGCGGGCTGGGCGGTTCCTCCTAGCGGTTATAGTGGCAACCGATGGGATTCGACCCCATGTAAAGCGAGTACGATACCACCACCATTTTCAATTCTGCCAAATATCAAAAAAAAAAAATTGAGCACAATATTCATACACCAATACTACAATGGCATAATTGAATGTTATATTGCACATTTACATAACATGTTTATAAGCATAACAATCTATGTAGTGGATGTTACATTATTGAACATAGAATTAATTACACATGATGTAGTATCAATACTATTATTTTTACATGGCATTTGCCAATATCATATTAAGTACTAACGGAATTAGATATCCCCCTCATACTAAAAAGTATTTATTTTTTGGTTACTTTCAATTAATTTTTCTCTTTATATAAAGTTTCAATCCATGATAATCATCAAAACAGTTACCCCATTATACATTTCACATTTCCTAAAAAAAAAATAAAAAAAAAATAAAAAAAAATAGAAAAAAAAAAAAAAAAAAGATATAAAATTAACTCAATTATACTTTATCTAAATTACTATTATTATTTTATTAATATAATTTTTTTTTTACACAATTGTCTTCCAAATCCATCACATAAACAAGTTGATTGTTGTGTTTCAAACTATCTAATATGGTTCATCATTAATACTTCTTCCTATGCATGATATACCTAATCATAACCATGCTTTCAATAGGGGAAAGGTTATATTCAATGAGGAGGATAGGATAGGGAGTACATCCTCTAATATTAAGGTTGTAGGTTATAAAAATATTTTGCATATGCTCAATCTTCTTCCACGATTCCCTGGCAACTCAAAACCCCACTCCATATAAAATAACAGGGGTGCCAAGAGTCTCAAAGAAGAACTTATTTTAATCGCAAATGAAAAGATATGTTGACTTACAATTGTTTTTAGGCCTCTAGTAAGCTTTCCACCCTCCACTTATCCTTTTCTCAATGCTATAATTCCAATTGATTTGACGATCAATATTGATTCCTAGATATGAAGGAACTTCCCTTGAGTAGCTATTATTGTAAATGAAACTATCATAGGTAATATTTTTGGATTTAATTATCATGACTTTAGTCTTGTAAGTGTTAATCATCATACCCATCTTGGAGAAAAAATCTTGGAGGATTCCTAATTATTTTTTGAGAATGTCAAAACTCTTTGCCAAAAGAACAATATTGACATCATAAAGGAGAAGATTTATGATGATACTAGTGAACGTTGGGCCAACACATCTTGCATTTTCTAAACACTCTTCAAGCTTATCAATATAAATGCCAAAAAGGGTAGAGGATAAGGGACACCCTTGCTTGACTCCGATATTGCAATTATTTTCTTCTCACCAACCCTTAGTGGTCTTAATCTTGGAAATAACATTCTCATATAGCTTCGTCACAGAAACCCTCAGGCTTGGGAGGAACCATTATCTCCCCCAACCTCTTCCATAGCTTTATCATAGGAATAATGTCAAAAACTTTTCTAAAGTCCACAAAACAACAAAAGAGGCCAATCTT
>APFE030041320.1:0-14482 GCA_000404065.3 Pinus taeda
AGAAAATCAACCCATCATAAAGTCGTGTAGGAATGCCACTAATCCACATAAATACACAAGTAAAAGTAAACAATTTTAGAAAATCAACCCATCATAAAGTTGTGCAGGAATGCCACTAATCCACATAAATACACAAGTAAAAATATAATCACATAAATACACAAGTAAAAATATAATCCACATAAATACACTAATCACATAAATACACAAGTAAAAATATAATCCACATAAATACACAAGTAAAAGTAAACAATTTTAAAAATATATTCTAGAAAATCAACCCATCATAAAATTGTGTACGAATGTCACTAATCCACATAAACATCAAGAAGGAATGCCACTAATCCACATAAACATCAAGAAGGTTGATCACCGAAAACCCAAAACTTGATCAGGAAGGTTGATCACCGAAAACCCCTTGAGCTGTAGACACAGGGTTTAATTAGGAACACACATGATAACTAAAACACTTCTG
This sequence comes from Pinus taeda, assembly GCA_000404065.3. Taxonomy (NCBI): domain Eukaryota; kingdom Viridiplantae; phylum Streptophyta; class Pinopsida; order Pinales; family Pinaceae; genus Pinus; species Pinus taeda. Next base: position 476 of record APFE030041320.1, read on the forward strand.
TGTCTGCAAACATTTTATGAAGTTGTAAATTGTACACTCCTGTCAATGTGCGATTATTCTAGTTATAACTAGTTCGTGGGCTTTTCACAACCATTAACTGTTCATCTTGTGAAATTCCATTAAGTTTTACCCTGCTCGCTGGACTGTTTGTTTTCAGTCTGGGATACTGATTGCTGCATCGAGTACCGAGATATACCCTTGAAGTGTTTGTTCTCCTTCGCAGAATCCATCCGTTCTAGATAATGTTTTTGCGAAGATCATCATCTAATGCAGATGTGCCAAGTTGCTGCTGTTAATAACTATGAACGTTCTGTGGATTCCTTAAAACTTAAACTTTTGGGTATTGGTTTGCAGTGGTTTCTTAGATGCAGTTGTTCGTTCGGCGTCATACAAGCGTCAGATACATTAGTTTTAGTACTGCTACTCTTGCCTATGCTCGCAAAGAATGCCTGCAAAAGATGACTGAGCTCAAACATGAAACCGCTCAAGATTTGAGTGTTACAGCCAAAAATGGAACTCCGGTAGACTCCGCTACTTATGCTCGGCTTCTTGAGGAATGCATCCACTTAAGATCGTTGAGAAATGGTAAACTGGTACATACCCATATCATTACAACTGGGTTTGAGAGAAGTACGTTCTTAGGCAACCAGCTTCTGAATATGTATGTAAAATGTGGGAGTGTAGAGGATGCAGGTCAAGTGTTTGACAAAATGGCTGAAAGAAATCTCGATACATGGACTATGTTAATTGTCGCCTATGCACAGAGCAAGCGCAGTGAAGACACCTGGAAGCTCTTTTGCCAAATGAAAAAAGTTGGTCTGGAGCCAAACCGGGTAGCGCTTATCAGTGCTATCAAAGCTTGCGCAGTTCCTGCATCTCTGGAAAGATGCAAACAGATTCATGGCAGCGTTTTCCACGCGGGGTTTCACAGTGATGCATTTGTGGCATGTGCGCTTGTTGACCTGTATGCCAAATGCGGAAGCATTGAAGATGCGCACCAAGTGTTTGACAGAATGGCTGAACGAGATGTAGTCTCATGGGTTGCTATAGTTGCTGGATGTACAAAGAATGGATGTGAGGGGGAAGCCCTCGATCTGTTTTGCCAAATGCAGCGCGAAGGAACCAAGGCGAACTATTTTATTGTCTCTAGTCTTCTAAGTGCTTGTGCGAACCTATTAGCTCTGGAATGCGGGGAGCAGGTCCACGCTTACGCCATTAAAGCTGATTTTGATTCAGAAATCTCGGTGGTGAATGCCCTCGTTACAATGTATGCGAGATGTGGGACTCTAAACATTGCGCAGAACCTGTTTGACAAAATGCATAGGCGCGATGTCATTTCATGGAATGCAGTTATTTCAGGATATGCTCAGCGTGGAAACGGTTTTAAAGCCCTCCAACTTTTTGCACAGATGCACCTGACAGACATGAAACCTAACCATGTCACATTTGCCAGTGTTTTGAGTGCATCTGCAAACGCTGAATCCGTAGAGGAAGGTAGGCAGGTTCATGCCGATGCCATCAAAGCTGGATACGCTTCAGATGTCCTTGTTGGGGGTGCCATCGTTGACATGTATGCTAAATGTGGAAATATACAAGGTGCTCGCCTGGCATTTGATAAAACATCTAAAAAGAATGTTGTTTTATGGAATGTAATGCTTGTGGGATATGGACAAAGTGGGAAATGTAAGGAATCCTTTGAACTCTTTCGCCAAATGCTATGGGCAGGCATGAAGCCAAATCAATTCACCTTACCCAGTATCCTAAGGACATGCGCTAGCTTAACAGCTCTAGAAGAGGGTGAACAGATCCATACTCACATCATCAAAACTGGTTTTGATTCAAATGTCTTCGTGGGTAGTGTCCTTGTTGATGTGTATGCAAAATGTGGCAGCATAGAGAATGCACGACTAGTACTCGACAACATGCCTGAACGAGATATGGTGTCCTGGACTGCCATGATTGCAGGGTATGCTCAGCATGAGTATGGCAAAGAAGCCCTCCAACTCTTTGAAGAAATGCAGTTGGTGGGCATGAAGCAGGACAACATTACATTTGCCAGTGCCCTTAGTGCATGTGCCAGTCTAGAAGCATTGGAACAGGGCAAGCAGCTTCATGCTCACCTCGTCAAAAATGGTTTTGACTCCGATGTTTCTGTTGGGAACACACTAGTGACGATGTATGCTAAATGTGGAAGCATAGGGGATGCATCTAATATATTTAATGAAATGTCAGAGCACAATGTAATCTCATGGAATGCAATGATTGCAGGATATGCTCAGGGTGGTCATGGTGAGGAGGCATTGCAACTCTTTTATCAAATGCTTCAGAAAGGGGTGAAAGCAAACCAGTTCACATACCCATGTGCAGTGAGTGCATGTGCCAACCTAGCAAATTTAGAGCGGGGAAAACAGGTCCATGCCCAGATTATAAAAACTGGTATTGATTCAGATATCCCTATGCGTAATGCCATTGTTAACTTATATGCTAAATGTGGGAATATAGAAGATGCACAGAAGGAGTTTGACAAAATGCTTGAGCGAAGTGTTGTTTCATGGAATTCGATGATAGCAGGATATGCACAGCATGGGCATGGGAAAGAAGCCCTCCGGCTTTTTGAACATATGCAGAAGGAAGGTATTAAGGCAAATCATATCACATTTGTTGCTGTTCTCTCAGCATGTAGCCATATAGGTCTAGTGGATGAAGGTCGTAAGTACTTTAATTCAATGGAATGTGATTATGACATCCCGCCGAGATTGGAGCATTATGCATGTATGGTTGACATTCTAGGTCGGGCTGGCTGCCTCAATGAGGCAGAAAACTTCATCAATCAAATGCCAGTTGAACCTGATAGTATGGTGTGGAGAACATTGCTTGGTGCCTGCACAGTCCATGGAAATTTGTTGCTAGGAGAGCGTGCAGCTCGATGTCTTATTGAGCTGGAACCACAAGATTCTGCAACTTATGTACTACTATCAAATATCTATGTTGCAGCAGGACGGTTGGACGAGGCAGAAAAGGTGCGAAACATTATGAAAGAGAAGGGGGTGAAAAAGATACCAGGTCGTAGCTGGGTTGAGACCAAGGACAAGATGCATGCATTCTTCGTTGGAGACAGGTTGCATCCACAGACAGATGAGATTTGGGCTACGTTAGAGAGATTAACTGACGAAATCAAGGCAGCAGGGTATGTACCTGAGAACAAGTTTGTGCTCAATGATGGAGATCAAGAGCAAAAAAAATATGATCACAATTATCATAGTGAGAAGCTGGCTATTGCTTTTGGTCTTATTAGCACATCTCCTGGGATGAAAGTTCGAGTAATGAAGAATCTGCGTATGTGTTCTGACTGTCATACTGTCACAAAATTCATATCCAAAGTTGTTGGCCGAGAAATTGTTGTGAGGGATGCCAATCGTTATCATCATTTCAGGGACGGCCTGTGTACTTGTGGGGACTATTGGTGATAAGTGAACTGAAGAACAGACTTTAAATTATGCAAGGACGAAAGTTGCCTCCATGAATGGCTGTCTTTGATACAATCCTCTTGTACACTATCTTATTATCAGAGAATGAAGTGGAATCCTATCTTGGTATGAATGCTAGGGAGAAATATAAAGGCATTCTTCTGCCTCATGACAAGTGCACCAACAACCTGATTAAGAAATTCAAAAAGGGTGATTGCAAACAATGGGACAACCCAATGGATCCTGGCACAGCTCTTACTAAAGACTAATCTTGGAAAGAAGTGAGTGCAACACTTTATTAGCAACTGGGAAGAAGTCTCATCTGTCTAACCATTAAAATAGTTGACAATTCTTTTGTAATTGTAGTATCAAGGCACATGGTGGAACTGAAAGAAAGTTAGTGGAAGATGGCCAAAAGAAATTTTGAGATATGTGAAAGGTACATTTAGGTGGGGATTGAAATTCCTCTAGGCAATGAAAATTTGCGGTTTTTTGGTATCACAGGTCTTACTAGACTGGATATGCAAGGGACAGAAAATTGATGTGCAGGGGATAGAAAATCTACCTCTGGTTTTACATATCATTTTGATTCAGTGGTTCTTGTTAGAGCAATGAGAAGATTGCATGATTGGTTTATTTTCAATAGAAACATGCTAAATGCGTACATGTGAAGGAGTTTGACAAACGATGTTGCTGACTAATATTGATTTGGTGCAAAAGAACGTATAGTTCTATTTTGTGATAACAAAGATGCTATGCGGCTTGGGAAGATTGCAGTTTTTCATCAGAGTAGCAAGAACATAGAGGTTTATGTTCACTATTTGAGATCGCTACAAGAAAAAGGCTAAATTCAGTTAATTGCAAGAAATCTGAATAGTTGGCTAACAAGCAAATACAACCTTTTAAGGAAAGATGAGTTTGAAAAATTTAGCGTAATGCTTGGTATGAAAGAAAACAAATTTTCATTGAGGAGCTTTGGAAATAATAATGAAAAAAGTAGGCATGTAAAAGCAAAGTTGAGTGTGAGTAAATAAGTAATTATATCAAGGGAAAAGCTTTCAAATGCATACAAAAATCACGCAAAATAAGATGCATATACTAGCATGGTATGCCATTGGTATTTGAGCAAAGTTATATTGGCATGAATCGAATCATTGGAATAGTTATGACATCTACCATGCTATTGGGACTTGAGCAAAGTTATATTGGCATGGATCGAATCTTTGGAATAGTTATGACATCAAACTCAAGGTTTATTGCTCAAGCTAAAGTTGTTTACTAGATTTCATGGAGCTAACACAATCATTTTCAAGCACAAAACCGAAGGATGGATGAAAGATTGCAAATGATGATCAATTCAAAGATGATCATAAGAAGTACTTGCTTATATATTATACACAATAATTCATTGTTACGGATGATGGACACCTTAGATAGGATTAGTAAATGTAAGAGGCTTATAGACATTATGTTGATGAATGTAAGATCATTCTAAGTGTGAGGTTGTATCTCATCAGCCATAGGTTATGAGAGTCGTAAACGATTGATTGATTAGTCATTATTGAGTGAGGACCATTATCTCACAATTTGAGAAAACAATGATATTGATGCACACCATAGGCCTATAATTAAGTAAATGACAAAAACACAAAGTACATGCAACAACTAATGTAAATATAAAAAACACAAAAAAATTATGCGACCCTAAAGCTGTTATCTTTTATTAAATATTAGCCAAAATCTCTTGGGATTTATTATAATCAGAAAGTTTCACAATGGGTCTTTGGAATATCCTTCAACTCCCTATCAGCTAGGAAAACCCAAACCATGGAAAGCTAAAATTCCCTCCTTTTACCAACTCATAATTTAGACACAAAGCATATGATTCAAATAGTCTAAATAGCTCCAACTACCATTGAATTGATTTGTTTTCAAATGATTGATTTCATCAATGATAGAGTTTATTCTCTTAATTCGTTGACAATGGTAAAAGGAAAACATCTTCATGGCAACCTTCTTTGTGCATCTCTTCACATTCTCTATCTCCATGGTCAAGTAATTGAGTAGTTATCATAGGGTGGTTTCATTAGTGTCATTGCAATCTATCAAAACTTCCTAAAATTCCTTGCTCAAAGCCCCCCTGATGTTTGTGTTTTGTGTAGTCATATTATGCCCCATCAAATGGTGGCACATGCAGTTATATGGTCATTAGATGAATTGTTCACATCCCTTTGAGGGGACAACCCCTCACTTCTAAACCTTCTAGTCACTAATAGACAAGAGTAACCCCACCTCGGGTAATGAGACATTGATCTTACTCCTTCAAATCCACTAGGTCCAATTAGGGCTTCCTTAGAAAGTGTAATAAACTTGGATCATCTAGGGTCCAAGGTCATTGGTCTAGTTGGAGGCATAAGTCTTTGGGGTACATAACATTGAAATTGTTGAGGTTGGCTTGACCTTCTTCGCTTTGATGCCAACTTCATCGTGATTCAATGAGTTGATGTTGAAAGTCTTGTGGGTCCCATGATAGTAGATTGGGATCCTCTTGTTGAACTCCAAAAATTCCCTTGTCTTTAATTCCTTTGATGCTTTATAACATGCAACCATGACTTGACATTGGACCCACATGGTTTTATATTACTAAGCATTTGAGCCTTTTGGCGCTACTTCTCCCAAATTCTTTAGGAATGCCTTGAAGACTGTAAACAATTAGATAAGGACACTCCTACGTTTTGATGCCCATGATCAAATACTTCAAGGTCAAGTGATTCCCCAACATTGGAGTTAAAGTTCCCCTTTCTTCATCTCTCTAACATTTAAGGTGTCATGGTCTTTATAACATTAAACTAAACCAAATAACAAAATTTGCAAAGTGAAATTGGAAATTCAATGGTTATGTTGGCTTATTGGGCTATGCTAGGGATGCTCCTGCATCAAACTCCCCTTGTTTAAATTCTTATGAGCATCTTGCTCATGCATTTTGGATACAAAATGAATAAGATTGGTTGTCTTCCTTGGGTAATGTAAGCAACCAAAATTCATAATACCTTTTACAAAATTCATCCCCTACATTGATTTGCAATGACTACAATTTTGTTTGTGTTATCAATTTCCTTCTCCTTGTCTTCAATCTCCTCAAGATTGTTTGTAACACATTGTTCTATAACTACTTCATCCTTAAAGGTGTCATCTTCATCTCTCTTCACACTTGCAACTTGCTTCATTGCCACAATCCTTGCTACATTTGGTAGCTTCTCCTTCTTTTTCACTCCTCTCTTCCTTTTTGGCTTTAAAATTTTACTTGCCACAAATTCCCTAATCCTTGGCATGCTTCAGCACACTTGGTATGCTTTGCAACCTCTTTCATTATCTCAAGCTTCTCACTAAGCCTCTCATTATTATAATTTTCCCTCACAATGTCATTCACAATTTTTAACCTTTTGCACTCACTCTTATGTTTTTCTATGTCTATCATATAAATGAAGAATGGACATAATATCACTCTTTGACATTTTCCTCTTCTTATACAAAGGATAATTGATACGTTTTCCATCCTTCTTCACTTGGTATGTTTTCCTCTTGTGATCATGCCCAACATCTCTATTATACTATGAGTGCTTATCCAACAATATATGTTAGGAATCCAAAGAAATAACGTGACACGACATGTTGTCTCTATAACCTTTAATGCAGAAACCAAATTTTCATTGCTCATGCATATTGACTTTTTGTGATTATACAGATTTGGGTGCAACATACAACTCACTATTATAGAAACTAAATTTTGTGTATGATACAAATCACTAATCAAGGTGCAACATTTACCTCCTACCTTGCACTTGGTTAGAAGATGATCGAGTGCTTTGTTGAGGCTCCGTGTCAACCTCTCTCTCACTACAACAAAACCTTCATTAACATGTTCTCTTGCTCTACTTTTATTTCAAAAATCTGTTCTTGCACTATATTTTGTGGCTTCAATGATGTGTGATTTTGCTTCTTATCTCCTTTCGACATTCTACCATTTGGGGCATTCATAGAATCTATGCCCATGAACTATGCAATTGATTCAAATCCCCTTATACCTTTACTTCTTCCTCTTGTTGATCCTCTTCTCTTTTCAGTGTCAAATCTCCTCTCAGTAGGTGGGGCCATAATATTGGAGTTTTCTTGGCTTCATCTTTCTTTTCACTCATCTATCCTCTTCCATTCTTGACCTCATCTCAATTTTTTTTGCTTCAAACACTACTCAATTTTTAATGTGGTGCAATATGCTTTTGCAACTAAATAAAATTTTGCAAGGTTAAATCCATGTTGAATGGCATAACTCAAACCATTCACATATTTGGAAACAGACTATGGACTTTCTTCATTATGCCTAGTTCCACTTGAAAGTCTATATTACTCTTTAGTGTATTTCATTGTCGTCTTCCATTGCTTAAGGTTATGGACTCTTCTTAATAGATTTAAACCATAATCTACAAGTAGAGAGTTTCTCTTAAACTTTGGTAATATTCTATTTCAGATTGTAATCTTCTATTTATTACTACTCAACCACTCTAATTGCAACTTATCCTACTACAAGGAAACATGATTCTTCAGTTTGTACATGCAAATATAACCCCATAAGACCCTTAATTTGTTGAAATCCAAAAAAAAAAAAAAAAATTCTTCTATCCAATCTATGATTCTTTAGGGTTTAAACTTCTAGAATACACAAGGGTTTAAAGTCTAGCTTTTCCTTTCAACTCCTTAGTGGCTCTTATCATCCTTTCTTCAACAACTTCTTGATTTGGTAATCCTCTTATTAGTCTCTTCCTCATCTTCACTTTCATCATGCATCATTGGGGCAATCATCCTCTCCTATGCATTTCTTCCATAGCATCTAATTGTGACAAATTTCATCTTTGCAATGTCTTCAAATGCATTTGCATTTCTAGTTATTCAACAATGTATTTTGAGAAGAAATCATCTACCTCCTCTATCTTCCATTCTATGGTCCAAATGAAATTTCTTCTTCAACTTATACCACACACTCTTCAACAACTCACTCAGAATCCACACACTCCTTTCTTGGACAATTCTCCCCAATCACACTAGCCTCACTAAATTGTCTCCAACTCTTAGGAGCTTTTCCTTTCGAGACTCAATTGCTTTGATACCACATGATGCATGTCATATACCTACAATTTAGAGTACACAATGAAAACACAAATGCGTGAAAAAAAAAATGCAACACGTGATAATACAAAACATTAACTTTGTTAAGTTTTATTAAATAGTGGCTAAAAGCTCTTGGACCTTATTACAATCGCATAGCCACTCACTAGGTCTCTAGATTATTCCTCTTCTACTTATCAATCATGGAGTGAAAAAATGCCCCTTTTCATTTTCGAATGCACAATTTACACATTACACATAGGATCAAATAGTTTAAATTGCCACTAGTTGTGATCAAATTGATTTCCTCAATGACATATTTTATTCTCTTAATACGTTGACTTTGCCTAGGCCAAACATCTTCATCGCAACCACCTTAATTTTTCTCTTCACATTCTCTAGCTCCACAATCATGCCATCAAGTAATTTTCACAAGATGGTTCTATTAGTGTTGGAGCAATCTATGAAAACTTCTTATAATTCCTTTGTATTGAATCCCCTCAATATTGGCCATGTTCTATGTAATCACATTGTGTCTAATCAGATTGTGGCACATGGTGTCATGTAGTCATTAGGCCAAATATTAACATCCTTGTAAGAGAGAACCCCTTCACATCTAAACCTTTTGATGAATGATATATAATGTACAACCCACCATGGGGTGTTGAGTTGTAAGATCCTCCTTCAAATCCATTCTTTCTCCCTAGGGTGATATCACAACAAAATATAGCAACCTAGTGCAACACCTCACTAGGCAACCTAGATAAGTGCAACAATGAGAGTGTTACCACTAACACCTTAGCAACGAATCCGCTTGTTTTGATGATGGACACAATCCAACACAAGGAAGGCCTTCCTAGTAGATTAGAGGGATCAAATAACTCAATTACCTTAAGCTAAGTTCCCCCCCAAGGATTCTACAATGATTTCTACCTAGGAAATTAGGGTTTAGGGTGGATTGGAGAGTAATTTCCACATTTGAGTTCAAAGGTTCTTATAGACCAATCTAAAGGCTTAGGTTAACCAATAGAGGCTCAATATAGGTTACCAGACACACACAATCAAGAAATTACACTTGGTTGTCATAAACTCATTCTTTAAATCAAAATTTGTAGCATTATAACAATTATGACAATAGAAACTGTAGCCCACAAATTGTGATAATAAAATGTAAAATAATGGTTAAAATTTTGGGCAAACAAGAGAATAAATTTCAATGATTTTCTATGGTTAAAATGCATGTAACATCACTTGAATCCTATATATGCATTAATGGTTGGAAAATGCACATAAAATGTAGCCTTTACTTATCTAATTTATTCGAAATAATTGCTAACCATAGGACACCAATGTTTAAGACAATAAATGATGAAAATAAATTATTTTAATGTAACTAAGCCTTAAAGTTACCCCAAAACAAATAAAAAATGGTTTTAGGGTTTTAAGGATTGACACCAGAGATAAGACTAGTGCCTTATCAATCTAGGGCTAATGGAGTGTATTGAGTAATATTCCTTGGAAGAAAAGAGATGAATGCATATTCAAAGAAAATCAAGGGATGCAAACTAGGGCCCCCTAATCCTTTAACCTTAGCATCCTTATGTTCTCATGGCCAAATAAATGGAGGGAGCTAAACCTAGGTCACCTCAAGAGAAATTGATGAAAAACCTTGTACATGGAGAATTTAGAGATACAAAATATCAAAACCTTGGTGAATATTTAATAACCTTTAATCCATAAATAAGAAAGAGGATTGGAAGAAGATAAATTATATAGTGTAGCACATATAATCAAAGATCACCAATAATCATCCATGAAAAGAGAACAACCACAAAAACTCTCCCAAGATAAAATCACTCAACTAGTACTCCATAGCACATAAGAAAGAAAAGATTAGTGTCAAACGTATGTGTGATCTCCAAGAGTGACAATGATTGAATGAACCTAGTGCTTCCCTTATATATATTAGCGAAGCCAAGTGCTTTAGTTAAATTAGGATAAAGCCCCTAAAGTGTTAAAAATCCATTGTACAAGGTGGATAGATCCTCAAGTTGACCCCAATATATCCTCGAATATGAAAATGTAATGAAAACACATGAAAATAACCCTCAAAAGGCCACACATGTGAGTATATACATCTCCAAAGGGTGATGTCACCCTCAAATAAATGCCCCTCCACCAAAAGGTGCAAATAATGGTCCAATGGGCATGTCACATCATCAAAACATGCTCTTTTAAGCCCAATACCATCCTCCTCAAGCCTAGATCATGCAAGAAGGTGTTATGCAATCATCAATGAGTGATGCCCTAGCTCCAATGGAAAACATCCAAGGTGCTATAGGTGGAGTGTCTTAGGGTACATGATAGATCATCATCAAGCTCAATGTCCATTGATAGATGTACAACATCCAAGGTGTAGTGGAATTCCCTCCAAAGGGGGTGTCATCAATTCCCAAGTGGTATGAATGAAGCATCATCAATGTCCTCCAAAATACCACAGAGATGTCTAGATCATCATCAAATACCAAATCAAGGATTCAAATAAGATAGAATAACATGGTAACAAGAGTCATTGAAGCATAAAAGTGGACTATAGTTAATTTTAGAGTCATGTAATTACATCACACAAAGAATCTTCTTCAAATTTCACCCTATCTTTAGACCTTACACAAGTTTCCAAATTTAGGTATGGAAGATAATCAAATGCCCCTATCACATGATCTCAACCCTAGAGGGAGGAAAAGTTCATAGGCTAGCCATTCAATTAATATTCGTGAGTGAATGATCCATAAATTACAATGGATATTCCATTGGATAGTTTGTCACAATAGATTAGATGAAATTATAGTTAAAATACAAAATCTACGCTATGAGGGTTAATTTCTCCTTATATTTCTTGATTCGTTAATTAATATGTTATGCTTGTAAATACAATAAATAAAATACATAAAAAATAGAGAACAACGAAATAAATTTGACAAGCCATAATTGACACAATATATTACTTAGGAAACCCTTTGAGGAGAAAACCAAACTAGAAGGTGAGGTTGTTATGTTCTCTTTCTCTGAATGTAAAATGGATACAAGTAGAAAGAAGTGACACTTGTGGCCTATGGGTTGATATAGTGTACACACTCTCTTTTTTTTTCTCCCTCCCTATGCATTCTCAATTACTCTTCTTGTCTATGGAACAAAATGTACTCAAATAGAATGACACCCTTTTTCCTCCCAGTGACCTAGTTATAACATAGCTTAATAACTTACTAGTGGTTAGGTTTGACTCCTTTCACTCCTAACTAGAGTTAATAGGTTGATTATTTAAGAGTCTTCTTCATCATGATCACATGGATAACCCATTTTCCATGAATAATTGGGGCTAAGCTAATGTGGCTTCCTCTCGAATTATAGTGGTCAAACAGGAAGGTCAACCCCTGGGTGGCATAAATTTTGCATAAAGACTCTAATTGAGGAGAGTCTTGCACCGTTGGAAATGTAAATATGTGTGAAATAGTGCTAGGGGTTTCACACTTAAGAATCAAAGTTTTACCCCTAAAAAATATTGTTTGATTCCATAAAGTACTTTAGGAAGGTTTCATACCTTAATTTTCCAAACTAGGACCTGCTAGTAAAAATGGCCTTGTGAGCTGACTCCTCCAATTTTTCCACTCTAAAATCATCAAGATGGATGAAAAAATATATAATGAACCAATCCATATCTGTGAAAATATGGTTTGTAGGGAAAATTTTAAGGATGAAAATTGGTCTTAAAGCTTTAGAACCTTGGCGAATATTATTAGTCTCTAAAATGTAAATTATAAAATGTTTTACAATATTTTTGTAAAAGTATTGAAAGTTATAATGATTTTATGTTGTCTCCATAAAATAATGATGATTTTGAAGGTAAAATATTTTTATACTATAAAATTTGGGTGAATCAATTTTTAGAAAAAATGGAAATTGACTATCTTTTTTTTTTAAGCATGGAAAATTAGCCCACTTGCGAATATTAACCCCTAAAAGTTTCCTTGATGGTTTAGGGTGTACTTCATGACATTTTTCATAGTCCTATGCATGGATTATGCAACATCATCATCCATAAGCACTTCCGTGGAGGGAGTTCTTGCATTACCTGAGTTATTGTTTCCTCATAACTATGTTTGCAACCTTTTACTTATCCTTTTTATTTATTTAGTTTTTGCTTGCTTAGAAAGTTTTCATTGCATTTCAATAACCTTTTAGTATGGATATTTTATTTCTAATAGGGGTTGGGATGTTTCTTAAAATTCATTTTACTTTGACAGGCATGATATGCATGTGACTAGGGTGATGACCTTACATGAGGGGGGTACCACTCAAGTTACATGGATTTTAATCATCATTCATCACACACCACCATATTTTTTGTAATGATTTTCACATGCTATTAACATTATTTATTTTTTAAATTACATCAACTTGTGGTCATTTTCTAGGCCACTCTTCTTATAGGATGAGGCAGACAAGGAACTAGGACAAGTGACTGACAACAACCAAACAAAAGAAAGGACAAAAAATTAAGGGATAAATGGAAAGTGCTAAGTATCGAAGAATACATTGGAAAATGTAACTAGGTTCGGTCTTCATTAAATGTATTTTAGTCATCTTGTAATGTACTTTTCAAAATAATAAAGAAAATTATTATTATTATTATTATTGTGGCTTATAAAAACATGGGTTTCATACTTGGGTCATCATGTTTTAGGTCAAAGTCCCCATTGAGGATTTTTAGGATTTATTCTAAGTCAATAGAGTCATTTTACTTATTTGACTTAGACTTGAAGCAAGTCTAAGTCAATAGACTTGCTTCAAGTTGGCGTAGAAGAGATCAAGTTGTCCTAAGGACATCAATTCGACCTCCCTTGAAGCCTATAAATAGAAGCAAGTCTAATTCATTTGGAGCATCTCATCTCAAGCAAGTTCGATATCTCTAAGGAAGTCGAAGAAGGGTGAAGTATGTCTAAAGAGGCCAAATAAAGTGAAAGTTGGGTGGAGTCTACGGAGAAGAAGAAAAATGAAACTTTGGTGTCTCTCTCTCTTTGTTTCGTGACCTAGTTTGGGAGATCAAAGTCTTCCAAGTTTCGCTGATTCCAGAAGCTGCATGATGCCAAAAGCTACTACATAGTCAAAGTTGCTGGAAGAGAGGTCAAAGATCTGGGAGGTTGACTTGGTGTGGAGGGAAGGTTTGGTCTTTGTCTAGGGTGAAGAGTCTCAAAGAATACTATTGAAAGGAAGATAATTTCGACTAGATTTTCCCCTCATGAGGGGGGTTTTTGTTATGAAACCAGCTCAAGAAAAGATAGAAAAGATAGATCAACGACTTAGAATTCAGCCTCTTCGAGGG